>SNQJ01S0128670.1:54437-68735 GCA_010110895.2 Picea sitchensis | reverse complement strand
AGGTCATATTCTTGTAAGGATGTGACCCAGTTTTCCCTTTTTTCACCCAGTTCTTTCTGCACTAACAAATTCCTGACAACAGGGTAAGGGACAATGATTTTCGTCCTAGACTTCAGTAGATAAGATCAAAAGTGTTTTACTGCTTTAAAAACAACATAATCTTGTTGATCCACTGTTGGGTAATTAAGTTCTTCTCCCATAAAGGCTGAGCTCATAAAGGCAATAGGAACTTCATTTTTTTCAACATTCTTTTGGGTTAGCACAGCGGCATAAGAATGGTCAGAGGCAAACGTGTAGAGAGTGAAATCTCGCGAAAAATCGGGGCTCAATAGGGAAGGAGCGTCTACTATAGCCTTTTTTATTGAGTCAAAAGCTTGACTTTCTAGAGGTCCCCAATGGTACTGTACATCATTTTTTATTAAATTTTGTAATGGTTTGACCATTTCTGAAAAGCTGGGGACGAACCTCCGGAAATTTTTTATCTATCCTAAGAAACATTGCATGGACTTTTTGGAAGAGGGGGGGGGGTAGTTTCGAAATGACTTGGGTCCTTTCAGGGTCAATAATCATCCATTCATTGGATACGATGAAATCCAGGAGCTTACCTTGTTCTACTGCAAAGACAGATTTTTTAGGATTTAAAGAAATGTCGTACTTACGACATCGTTGTAGAAAAGATCTTAAATGAGCTAGGTGATCTCCTTTATTCTTTGAGAAGACAGTGACATCATCTAGATAAACCACTACAGATTGATTGATTAAACTGCGAAAAGCGATATACATCGCTCTATGAAAGGTGGCGCCGACATTTATGAGCCCAGAGGGCATTTTCCTATAAGAATAAGTACCCCATGGAGTATGGAAAGTGGTTTTGAGTTGGTCTGGGGGAGACATCAAGACTTGGTTATACCCTGAAAAACCATCCAACAGTGATAATCTTTTGGAACCGGATACTTATTGAAGGATCTGTTCCATGGGAGGAACATGGTAGTTTTCTTTATCAGATGCTCGGTTTAGATTTCAAAAATCGATACATAGTCAGATTTCACCACTCTTCTTCCTTACAGGGACAAGATTAGAGACCCACTGTGTATGTTTTACTGGGAAAATTATTTTAGCATTCAAGAGTTTATTTAGTTCTTTCTTGACGGTTGGTTCAAGTTTTGGGTGCATCTTTCTTAACTTATGTTGAAAAGGTTGGGTCTAGGGTTTCATGGGAATAATGTGTTGTATGATGTTAGGATCAAAGGTCTTTAGATCGTCGTATGTCCAAGCAAAGACATCTTTAAATTCCTTAAACAACTTAATAAATGTTGTCTTTTCTTGCTCAGAACACCCCATCCCCAAATTGATGCCCTGTGGGTTATCTTTAGTTCCTAAATTTACTTTTTCATGTGTCAAGGAAGAACTATTCATTTTACAATTCACTAATTTTCTGAATTTATCGTGAAGATCATAAAATCTTTCTAATCTTACCATAGATTTTGGGATAGATTTTACCATATCTGATGTGGACTCTTGGGATCTTGGATCTGGTATTACCATAAAATTGCGAAGGTCTTCGTCGTGGGTACCTTCATCGATAACTGCGCCTTGGAAAGTCTCTTCCATGTGCATAAAACTGATGATCTGTTGATCGTCATCGAAGACTCTCCAATTTGTGATGTTGTCCGGGATGGATGTTCTGAACAACAACTCGACGAAAAACGCATTTGGAGAAAGGCCTTCTACAGAAAAAAATTTAGAGGCGACATTAGCTAACAAATTAGCCTTAGAATTATTCAATCTCAGAATAGAATTAATGTTAAACGCAGAAAACTTGTTCATTAAATTCCATAACTCAGTTTGATAGCTTTTCAGGTGTGGAGGTAAACAGTGAATATAATTTTTTACCTGTCTAACCACAATTTATGAATCACCAAAGACTGTCAAATTCTGAATCCTCAAATCTAGTGCTTTTCTGAGACCTTGCAGGAGTGCCTCGTATTCGACCGTATTGTTTGTGCATTCAAATTCTAACCGACAAGAAATCAAAGTTTTGTTACCTGCTGGATCAATGAGCACACATCCTGCACTATCTCCTTCCTTAGATTTAGATCCATCGAAGTAAAGAGACTAGATATGATTTTTGCCAGGTGCATGTGACCACTGGGAGAGGGTTGTTGACTGTGTGCATGTCATAATTTCAGACTGTTGTTCCAGATCAGTAATGGTAGAAGTTTCAGGCATGAAATTGCCGAAAAAAGTGTTCATCCCCTGCATTTCAAGTGAATTGGCGGAAGCAGTGAATGGTTCATTGGGATCATTTAAATCAGTCACCGTGAACTTAAGATAACTCTCACGATTGACCTTGATTCTGTTAGGCTTTCCATTCTCGGGTAGCCATAAGTGAGACCAATCTGTCGCAAAATAGACATGTAGTTGTTTGGACCAATATCTACTTAGAAACAAGCCATATACTTCAAGGATATCAACGAAAATAATATCAATAACCTGATGGACTTTAGGATTAGATGACAATCTGATAAGTACATTTTTTAATTCACTTATTACTTTAACACTAGTCCGATCAAGATGAATAATTTTTAGACTGGAAGGTTGAACTTCAGCATTGATTTTTTGGCAGATAGACCAAGGCATTACATTTGATGATGCACCTGAATCTACCATACATTTATGTACATTCCTATTGAAAATTTCAAAAGTCAACAAAAAGGGTGGGACATTTCAGCGAGTATTAACAGCAGAAGTTTGTTTTTTTTTAGTCGCAGCCCCTAAAACTAGTTTATCTACATTTGTTACATTTTTACAGCAAGGTCTCTTTTATCAGAAGACTCTAGTGTCGTTTTAACGTTTTCTGCAAATTTGTTGTTGTTCGGATTGTTGTTTTTGTTGTTTTTAGCAATATTCTGCAACATCTTTTGCAGAAGAAAAGGAAATTTCAATAATTCGTAAACAGAAATATTAGCTCTAAGTTTTTTGAGATCCTCAATCAAATCATACTCTAAACTTGGAGTTGTTGAATTCTGTTTAGTTTCAATTGTTTTAGACTATTTTTGAGGTGCATTAGTTCCAATTTTAGAAGAAGATTTAATCGTTGTTTTACTTCTGGTATTGTAAATATGCACTGTTTTGAAATTAGCTTGAAAAATGCTATCCGAAAAATGTCCGAAAATGTTGGGAGATGATTCGTCCTCTTCCACTAACTCTTGTTCAACCACGTCTTCAAGAATATTTGGAGGAATCAAGTTATCATGTGCTTCTAGAATTGTCTGGATAACAAACTGTAAGCTTTCTAGATTTAGGCCTTCAGAATTTGAGTTGGACCGGTTTGTGGGAAAAGGCTTTCTGAAAGTGGGTTTGTAAGGCCTTTTGCTTGAAGAAGCTTCTTCAACTGATTTTCTCAAATCTATAACCTGGTTTGACAACTTATGATGACCTTCTGTAAACTTTCTAGGTATGAACCATCTGATTGAGTTTTGGTTTGGGGAGGTCTAGGAAGAATTTCGATTTTCTTCTTGGAGGATGAAGTAGTCTCTACCTCGTTACAGATATTTTCTTTTAGGATAAGAATATATTTCTCGATTTGAGTCGCCTCTGTGAATTCTTCTAATAATGTGGCTTTCTTAGACCTTTTTACCCAAATTGCTATGTTTTGGTGTAGGGATTTCGTGTAGTATGCGACGATAAGGTTTTCAACAGGCATTGAATCTGTGGGGATTCGATTTTTTAATGTTAGGAAACTTTGATTAAAGTCTTTTATATTTTCTTTGGGGTTCATCTTTAAACTAGAGAGTTCCATGACTAGGACTTCAGGAGATTTGTCGTCTCTGAATTTCTCAAGAAAACATGATTTGAATCTATCCCAAGACACAATGGTGTGGGGTTGTTGGGCAAAGTACCGGGTAGAGGCATTTCCCTCAAATGTATATGGGAAAAGTCTACATACTACGTCTTCGTGTTCAACACTACGGAGCCTAATGGATAGCATGAATTTTTTAATGTGATCCTCAACAATCTTCTTGGAATCTAGGTCAAATTTAGGGAGCCATTTCTCTGGATGTTTAGGCAAAGGATGCTGGGGCCCAGGTATGGCCACTGCATCTTGATCGAGCCAAGGTCTGGCGGGGTTATTTGGATTTTCCATAGGCGTGGGTGGTGTCGAAGGCTGAGATGAAGAATTTCCTTCATCTGATGATTCTTCTCCAGAAGAAGAAGGAGATGAAGGGGGTGGTGATGGTGGAATACCAGATCCTCCTCCTGCAGGAGTGAGGATGTGATCTGGATCCGTAGGGTTTAGGGTAAGATGAGTGCCTTCAAGTTGCTCCCTGATATCAGAGAAGTCTAATGGTTGATTCAATGGCCGACTTGGTTCTCTGATACGGGCCAAAGCACCGTGTGTCCTTAAGAGGGATTGACGAACAATTTCTTGTACATTGGCCCCTGGGGGATTTGGTGTTACTATTTCAACGACAATCTGTGGATTGTCGTTTGATGTGGTTGTTGTTTGAGGGACAATGTTGTCGTCATAATGACTTATTGTTACTATAGGTGAGCGGGTAGGTGGGGGAGGAGTCTTGCAACCTACATGTGCCATTAATAGTATTCAGACCCTCCTTCTAGCGCCATTTGTTGACGGGCGAAATTGACCGCTCATCAACTGGAAGAGTGAATCTGGTCCGGGGTTGTCTAATTAACCCAAGCCGTTTGGATTGACTTACTCTGATGAGTTTAATGGCTCTGTTAGCCAATCTAAAGTCCTAAAGGAAACAAAAAATAAATAAAAGAAACGAAATAACTCACTAATTACTAATCACTGAAATATATATGTACATCTAAATATATATACAGTTTATTTAAATAATATTTATATGATAGTTCTATTAATCTAATTCATATATACAAAATATACAAATAATGATTTTTGATATGAACTCATAAAAAAATCAAATGTTTAATGGTTTTTTCGATGAAAGTAGATAAAGAAGGCATAAAGTACTATTTGTTTTTGTTTTTTTGATTTGTTCTTAATCTATATGCATTCGTAAGATCAAATATTAAACTACTTAATTAAACAAAAAAATATAGACAGTGAAAATTATACTATATATAAGAACTTCTATAATAAGCAAGCAAATGAAATAAAAGAACAGACTAACCTATTAATCACTTGAGGAGTATGCATCCAACTGTTTGCGTAAATCATACATCAGTCCATCCACGAGATAAATCTGTTGTGCATCTTCACATTGTTTGGTACAAACGCTAAACTGTGCATTGACTGGTGTATTTAATTGATAAAACAACATGACGCAAAATAATTACAGTGATATAATAGACTGCAAGTGATAACACATGAGATAAATCCTACAGTTACAGCTTGCATTTAATCAATCAACATGTTTAAGGAAAACCTCATAATATGAATTGGAATATCATTCAATTGTTTTGATAAAACTGAAGCATAAAATCGTGAAGTATGAAGGAAAAACTATCTTGAAAACAAAATAATCTGCGAAGACGAAAGCTATCTGCAGTCATTCAATTATCAAGATAAACAAATTATAGATCACAACAACATTCACAGATGACTAAAGCATAAAGTAAATATTTGTTATGTCTAAATTTGAGTATAAGTTGTTCACAATAAGCCCCAGGCCAAGATGCCCCTGGTTACAAAAATGATGGGTTTATAAAGGCCTCAGAAAAGATAGTTGTTTCCCTTTCTGAGATCAAATATTTATTACAAAAATAAAAATGGGGGATGCAACCACCCAGATCCTACTAAATCCTCCAAAACTAACAAAAGTTCATTGTTGTTCACACAAAATGCATCAAAGATATGACTGGAAGGTCTTAAGGATGCCTCAGATTAATTTGTAATCATGGATTCCTGAATATCCTGAAAGAAAAAGGAAAATAGAAATATTTAGATACATTTTCAACCATTAATTTACACAATTCGAATTAACATAACTGGCTATAGAATCTTGTGATTCTGTAGCTAGTTATATTAGTAAATGAAATCCAATTTATTAAAAGAACAAAACAATCTAATTTCAACAAACAGTCCTATTTTAAGATAAAGAATCATACCTCCAACTATGAGATCAAATCGTATCAGACAACCTTGGAATTTACAATAGTTGTTGCAGCCTCAACGTTTTTAAATACTACATTGCCTGTTGTCTTCATGCGTTTTTCTTTCCCTTGAATAATAGACTTGAGCCTATGGTTTTCGCTCGTTAAGACATCGATCTGATCCTTTGAAGCCTTAACCCATGACTGCAGGATAGGGATATCAGTATAATATATATATATCCATGATAGACATACTTCACACTTTGACTATGCGGCGGTTGCATGGGAACAAACATGATTGTGAACCGGAGCATCTTCCATATGGACAATAGGTTCATTACCCAATTTGACACCAAGAAACTCTGGATTGTTTTTTAGACAGGGAGGTAAATTGTCAACAAAATTGTAGGGCCGATCAAGGTGTGGCTCGAATGAATGAGGATCTTCTTCAACGAGGAACCTATCGATTTCAGAGTCCGGACTCTCATGGACTTCGATCAAGCTGATCGAACTCGCATGAGAGTTCGACTTGTTATGAAGCCTCCTCGAAATTATCCTCCCGACTCTCTTGTTCTTAAAATTTATATCAACATTGCTCTTAGATGCCTTCCCTGTAGGTTTCTTTAAATTTTCAACACAATCACCAGGATGTATAGCCTGCTCACGGGTCTGTTCAATAATCTTTGGATTGATTAAGGGTTTGCTGTAGGGGGATGAGACACAGGTCTGGGTAGGTGAGAGAGGCGATGTAGGGTAGACAAGGGTCTCTTCAACCACAATTTTATCTACCTCCTCCAAATCAGGGTTACCATAGTCGTTTTTGGTTATGAATGAATCCCAGCTGTCATTCCATAACTCTAATTGATGCATTAGCAAGTTTTTTAATTAGGTCGTGATGGAAGAGGCTAGAGTCTGACCACTGCTTTCTATACCTTTTGCCCATTTTATAAAGACTCCTTAGTAATTAATACAGCATGTTCAAGGGAAACCCCATAAAAATCATAAGCAGATGCAAATGGTACAAAAACACAAGACCGAACCGTCCCTCACAGGTAACAAATTGTTTTACCACAACAAGAAAATCATGCCACCGATCTTTTAGGAAGGAAATGGGCATACCTTTGTCACACCCTATTATTTTCCAAGATGTAAACAACAGGCTCCAAGGAACTTCTTCCACTTTTGCATTTTTAAACCACCTTTGACTACTTGCAGGTAGTCCTGTAGCTTGACTCGAGAAATCTTTTGTAACATCCAGTTGGACATCACCCACTTTAGCTCTACACCCATCAAAGGAGAAATTGAATTCCTGGGCAATTTGTAAATTGAAACCCTGAAATTTCCTAATGAAAACGAGCCAACCACTTCTCTCCAGATCTTCTCTGGCATCGTCATATAAAAGCAGAGTTTGAATGCCATTAGGTTCGACTCTCACAACAGGAGCCATAATGGATGAAAGGGTAATGAATCAGACACAGCGCACAGGGAGGGTTTGTGAGACAGTCCAGAGCCATAACCCGAGCTCGAGAAATTCCAACAGTGAACGGTGTATGAATATAAACTCATAACGACAAGATGGGTGTTTAATTGAAATGCATGCAAAGAGGATTTGCAAAGCCCAAGGCCATTCTTGGGAATGATGTTTGACTGCAAATCGTATTTCCAGCTTTGCATTTAGTACAAGCTAGGACCAAAGAATTAAAAATGAAAATAAGTGCGCGCATCCTGGGTTTGATCACAAGGTTTGGGTAAGTTGAAAATCAAAAATCAAAGGCTTAGCAAAAAGAAACATATAGACAAGAATCAAACAAAACCATACCAAAAATCAAATCGAAGGGGTCCTTTGTTTATATAACCATCAATCTCTAAGCATGCTTGGTGTTGAAAGGATCGAAACAAAGAGAGTAACTCTTCATGGCAAGGAACCAATCTTCATTAATAAGTTGTATGAACAATTTGCCTTTAATAAAATTTTAAAACAGAATGGTAATACAGTTGCAAGCTTTCATGCTTTGTTTTCATGCTTTTAGTCATGAACGAAACATGAAAGAAAATAATAGGAAAAAGCGACAACTTACAACTGTCGTTTCGAAAATTGCGTCATGAAGAGTAATAAAAATAAATGACCCCAGTTAGGTAGCTATATAGATAATTTAATTGATATAAAAGTTAACAAATATTTGGGCTGCCAACAAAACCATAATCAAATAGAGCATCTACATTGGTCTTCTTGACCTGGATCTTGATATGGAAGAGTTTTTTCATCTCCTTCTCTTCTTTTTTGATGAAGTCTACTCACATTCACGTCCTTCTACAATGAAGTGTAGGAAATATTCTCATCCACAACTGAGATTCTCTCTACCTGATTGCTTGAATAGTGGCTAGAAGGTTCTTCTTCTTGGAATCCATCTTAGGGTTTTTAGGGTTCATCTCTGGATGTAGTTTCCAATACTTTTCTTTAGTATGACCATCGATATTCCAATGATTACAATGGTTACTTGGATCCTTGGACTAATTTGCAGTGGATGTCATCTTATTTTATTTTCCTTTCCACTTCTTCCTTCCTTCCTTGGAAGCGCCTTGGTGCTCTTTCTGTTCGGAGCCTCTTGGATGTGCTTTCTTTGGCCTATATTTTCAAGATACTTCTCTTGCACACAACCCTCATCAAATGTCCTGGGATCGAAGATCATCACTTTATTTCACAAATGAATTTGTATACCCCCCAAATACTTGAGGAGTACATATGGGTTCTTGGGAGCGGTACCCAACATAATAGTTATCTTCCTAAATTTGGTGGTGTACTCTTGCACACTTTTCACCTTCATTTTCCTGAAGTAATGCCAATGGATCCTTTACTCCTCTACATACCCAATGGAGTAGAAATGGGACTTAGTGAGGTTTTTGAAATCCTCTCACTCAGTTATTGGTGGATCATCCTATAGCCTAAGTGTATTCGTCTGAATTTCCCACCAAGTTAATGCATGGACCTCTAATTTCAATCTAGAAAACAAAATCTTCTACCCTTATTCTATATGGTGGACATAGAAATAGACCTCTAACTATTGCAACCAATGATTCAATTTTAATGCATGATATCACCTTGGTATGGTTTGATATCCACTTTCACTTCCATTTTAAATAAGTCCCATGAAGGGTTAATGGCACTGGAACTTGGATGCTCTTTCTCAGTCTCTTTCCTCAACTCCTTTTCTTGGTCTTCATTATCTCTCAGTTTCCCCTCTGATCTGATCTTTGAGTTAGAGCCTCGAACCTCCTCAAATGGTATGAGCTTGTTTGATAGAGCCACCATGCAAAGGGTCATATTGCGAGAGATATCATCAACTTTCTGTTCTAGCCTCACAAATATCTATTTTGGTATATATGGAGGGTTTTTGTGAAAAAACTCATCCACCATGGAAAAGGTTCTGTGATTTTTTTTTCTCAAGCCAATTCCTAGATCCTGCAAATTTCCACAAATATCCCAAAGAAAAATTATTTGATACCAATATGATCTATAAAATGCCATAGATATTCCACTAAAATATTTCATCACAACAAATCTTATGATATTCTAAAATCTTAGACTATGCAAGATGATTTTCTTTAGATCCCAAATTAATTAATTTCTAGCTTTGCTTGAACTTATGAAATAAATGAATTATGAAAACGAAAGAAATGAGAAAAATAACACACAATCCAAACACATATGAACACAAGATATATCCTGGGAAACACAATACGAGAGACAACCCATCTAGAAGGTGAGGCCTATGCTTTTCCCTCTTTTCTTCAGTTATGATTCAATGCAAATACAAAGAAAGAGGAACTCACTATGGATTTCCGTTTGACACTATGGCTTGTATGGATTCTATAGATTTTTTTTCTCTTCTGTTATTCTCTCAAAATACCACTCCTAGCTTCTGTTCTCAACTATGGAACAAGTAAAATTCTAAATAATGGAACCCTATTTCTCCTCCTAGTGGCTTGATATTTAACATAGATCGATAGTCGTCTAGGGTTAGGTTTTTCACATCGTCAACCCACAATTAGTGATATGGTTTGGACCTTGAATAATATTCTTAAAAGTACACATGTGGTTATCCCCATATGTGTGAGTAATGGCGACTGGCATGGCATACACTTGTACCATGGTGGTCAAGAAGGTAGGTCAACATGCATGAGGCATAACTTTTGCATATGAGCTTCAATTGAGGTGATTTTTACAAAGTTGGAAAGGCCTCGATGTGTACATCAACATCAAGGGTATGGGATCAAGTTTCAAACATTATCACCCCAAAAATGTCATTTAATGCCTCAAAAGGCTCCGAAATGTTCTAGACCCCAATTTTCCAAACTAGACCTACTACTAAAATGGCCCTTTTGGTCGATTCCTCCTATTTTTTCCCCCCAAAAAGTACCAAGATAGATGAAAAATTATATGATGATTTAATCTAGATCAAGAAAGATCCCTAGGGTTTTGGAAATTCTACATACCCCAAGACAATTTTTCATATTTTGTGTTTTGTTACAAGATTTTCATATTTCTGGCGTGTAGATAATGGTCCAATGTTTTCATCTACGCACTCACATACCTTGTGATAATAAGCTCAATTTTGGATATGTTGTTGGTGAGGTTTTTATCTACTTATAAACCATCTTTTAGAACCAAAGAGTGTGTTTATACCCTATGCCCAAACCTAGGACCAACAAGCATAGAAATTCTTGTGTAGATGGTGGATTAGTATTTTGATTAGTGCATGCTCATATTTTGGAATCAAGGTCTGAAATTTGGATAATATTTCAAGTACACATTTTTCTACATGTTTTCCAATTTTTAGCAAACTTTGATGTTTCACAAGTGTCCAAAAGTAGTGCACAATAAGTTCCAAATTTTGTTTGTGCACTGACATAGGACTAGTATTTTGATTAATGTGCTCTCATACTTTGGAGTTAATGTATAAATTTTGGATATTTTGTAGATGAAAATTTTTAATATCCACTCACAAAATTTCATAAAAATTATTTAATTTAAGTCTCGACCCCAATACGTCCTAGTTTAGAGATCGTGCATAGAAATTACTAGAAATAGGGGCTCAATATTTTTCCTTGTGTACATCCAATTTTTTAATCAGAGCTTGAAATGTTTACAAGATGTAGAGGAAATACTACTCCACCTTCCCTCGATATTTCATAAAATGATGTTGATTTTTATTGATTCAATAAATTCAAACAAAGAGCATGACATGAGTAAACTAGAATTTCCCGCATGTTCATATTTTCCTAATTCAACTTCAAATATTCAAACTTTGGATTATGGATTGTAATTGGAAGGTTAAAGGTGATTATTATCTTCTATAATTGAAATTAGGTAATTATTTCAGATACCCAATGAAATTAAAATTCTTGAGATTCAAATAGTTACTTACTGATATCTTAAATATTTGAAGCATTCATGTAATTGGGGCATTTGGCTTTTCATTGTTTTGGCCTTTTATAGCTACTAGTAGAGTTGTTTGACAAATACACCTACAAAGAGTCTTTGTGAACATAATGATACCTAGGAGCATTTAAAATTGATTCTCATAACGTTTTTGGAAGTTTTTTGTATGTTGTCTATTTATTCCTTTACTATACTGTTGAATCAAATTCTCTATTGTGTGTGGGTTGTTATGATTTTGCTATGCAATTTTGATCTATAGGCCCCTGAGTAATACATCAAATGGTATTAGAGATTATTTTGTGTGAATTTGAATTATATGGGGGGTAATACCTACCTAAATCAATTGATATTAGAGAAGGATTATGTTCCTATGTTGAAGAGAAAGTTTCCTTTTATACAATTTGCATGTGGCCTTTGGGAAGACAATGTTGATTTTCACACTTGGTATGCTATGACACCATGTTGATTTTCTAGCGGATTCAACCCTTACTATGCTCTAATACCATGTTGATATTCATTCTCTACTCAACACTCGATAGTTACCTCAAAACAAAATCACTTTATCTAGTACTAAAAGCACAACCGTGTAACCAACTAAACATGCAACGCAAGCATAAACAAGGAAACCAAATAAATCACATATAAACACCAATATTTTCGAGTGTAAACCCCTAGAAAAACCCTGAAGAGAAAACTAGTCCAATGATTCTTTTATTAAGGTAAAATCAGGGCTCTCGTAACAGGGAAAATGGCTCATTGAAAGAATTATATTATACACTACAGGAAAACTTGAAAACTTTTGTGTTGTTGTATGACCCTATACCAGCACGTTTCTCAAAGCATATGTGATTCATCTCTTTGTGAACCACATATATACGCGATTGTCTACACTTTGAATCGCGTATGTGTACAAAAAAAACATACGACAAGCTTCATACGATCCGACACTTCCCTGTGGCTTCTGTCGACGGAAACCCATTTGTGGCTAGTTTTTCTCTCTCTCCTCCTCGACCTATATTACCTCTAGATAGAAGTCCTTCTCCACCTATCCAAGATCTTGAATCGTGGTCTTTTGTGATCCAAGCCTCTGATCAATACTTGGATGAAATCTCTTCACCCAATATATGAGATCTCTTCACTCTAGTGTAAGCAAAAGTCCTTCTTTGCTCCTACACTCCTCACACTAGAAAAAGTTCTTCTTTGCTCCTACACTCCTCACACCAACAAAAATACTTCTTTGCTCCCACACTCCTCACACTAGCAAAAGTCTTTATTTTCTATCCTCGACCTTGGTCTCTTACCAAAGTCTCTCGATCTTGATCTCTCACCAAATTCTCTGAATTTTATTTCCCATCAAAAGTCTCTAACTTTGATCTCCTATTAAAAGTAACTTCTCTTTTACCCCATCCTTGCTTTTATAATTATGAGTTATAATCTATTTCTAATCTTCAGAGTGATCTATGGTTGAGATTATTTCTCACACTGACATAAGATTTAGATTACAAGTTGCATTTTAAGAATGTTCCTTAAATAACTCAATTACTAATAAAAACACTTTTACTTTAATTAATTCCTTTTAACTAAAGTAAACTTACACTGGGCTTTCGACGAATACAAGCAAATGCGAAAGTACCTATTTGATGCTACCACAAACATCAACACTCCCTCTTAGCAAGGAAGGTGTATTTCTCTCACATGGAGTTGGCTCTATCTTCGCTATCAGATATGCTACCATGCTTTCTCTCCAATATACTTGAGTGAATGCTCCCTCTGACACAGAAGCTAATCCTTCCATGATGGTATAACCTATCTCCGAAGAATCTCTACCTACGAACATGCTCTTAGAAGTCTCTCTACCTCTGAACATGTTCCTAGAAGTCTCTTTCTCTGGATCATCATGCATGGCCATGTTGTACGATGACTCATTCTTGACAGACTTGGAAATCTTCTCCTTCCCACGTGAACTTGAAGGCTGACTCCCTCTGAGTTGTTCAACCTTCGGAGCCTCTCGCTCCCTTCTCTTTGTCACTTTTCTACTTATATCCAAATATTTGAATTAAAGACTAAATATAAATGTATAAAATATTATATCCAATTAACCTAGTCTTAATGATAAGAAAATGTGGTAGATCACAATTATAAAGTAAATAAAATCTTGAAATAAAATACATGGTGTAAAAAGAAAGAAAATTAGTATATGCATTAAGCTAGAAAAACATTTTCCAACCATCTTCAATGCTAATTTAAACCTCAAGTGACAAGAAATTCTAAAAAAAAATGATTTCTATTATTAAAAAAGTATGTTAAATATATATATATATATATTATATTTAATTATTAATATAATAAAAATTTAAAATGTAGATTTTCTATATTATACTTATAACAAAAATAATTTGAATTAAACGAAAACACTCAAAAACATTTAAACTACAAAGATCTCAAACCCGAAAGTGTTATAACCACAATTCCCACAATATTGGGAGCTCACAATGATCATCTAACTCAAGCCCCACTTTGTTCTAATCCACTTGGGTTAACAATTGGTGTGATTTTAGGGTAAAATTATCGAAGGCCTCGTTCTCTACAAAGAAAGAAAAGTACTATATGCTTTAAGTTGGAGAAGACATTTTCCAACAATATTCAATGCTATTTTGGTATTTTAAACCGAAAGTTACAGAAAATTTTAAACAAAATGATTTCTATTATATATATATATATATATATATATATATATTATTTAATTATTAATATAATAAAATTTTAAAATGTTTTGA
>SNQJ01S0128670.1:43570-54427 GCA_010110895.2 Picea sitchensis | reverse complement strand
TGGAAGATCTAAGATTCCGGGTCAATGGGGTAAAAACAGTAAATCTCTTCGATGGAGTTTCGTAATATAAATACCAAATACCGAAGATAAATCTCGGATACAAATTGCTGGCAAATCTAAGTCAATTGTTTTTAAAATGAAGTAGATTTTATCCCCTTCCCAAACGAAATACAGATGTCGAATTGCCGGCATCAGGTCTGGAATTTGAGGTCCTACAGGAAGTTGTTTGTTTTTAAGTTGTTTGTTTTTTTCATTTTAAGACGTTTTTTCATTTTAAGACGTATTTGACAGGTAGATACTAAATTTACAAGTCAGCATTTATAGGTATGCAAAATTTTAACCCTCATAATTTTTAGTAGGTATTTAGCTTACTTAAGCTCTATTGTATAACCTACATGTCTAGTGTATAATCTATAGGACTTGAGAAATTGGTTCGAAGAGTAAATGAAACAGTGAATAGAATTTGATGTTGCCCATAGGTTTCACTTTAAATTACAAGCTCTGAAAAGTAGGTTTGAAATGTCATTTCTCTTTTATTTTAACAGATTTATTTGTATATTTTTTTTTATTAAGAGATTTTTATTACAAATTTTTATATATTAGAGAAAAAAATAAATGTGCTTAAAACTTAAAATGACGGGAAAAAAACAAATAACCATCGTCAAATTTTTATTTGACATATAAAATAAATTTAAAATTCCAAACCTGAAAAGCATAAAAATCCAATACAATGAAAAATTCAAATATCATAAATATAGTGGAAGCCATATTCCATCCAACCACGCGTTGACTGCAGTTATCTCGATGGTTCAGCTTCGCGAAACTTCTAATAACATAAGTAATGAGATCATCTATTTTATATTTAATTTCAAAATATCACAATCACATTTAAAATATAAAGATATAACATATATTTTCCGATTTTAATTTTTTTAATTTTATTATTAATATAATMWTCTAATAACATCAGTAATGAGATCATCTATTTTATATTTAATTTCAAAATATCACAATCACATTTAAAATATATAGATATAACATATAACAATCACATTTAAAATATATAGATATAACATATAACAATCACATTTAAAATATATAGATATAACATATAACAATCACATTAGGGAGATCTAGCATTTATGTAGCGCTAGGATTAACGCGACTCAATCACACGTGGAATTCAGCATGTGAGGGGTCTTGGGAGAGACATTGATGAAACAACAAAGCTATAAAAGTCATACGGTGAACGTGATTCTATTAGATTCTTTTTCCTTAATGACGAGCTTCTATGCAGTGTTGGAATTTGAATTATTTTTAACTGTCAATCAATTTTTTTTGACGTTTTTATTTATATATTACTTTTCAAAGAACGTTAGGTTTAAGTTAAAAAGTATATCCTTCAAGTTTTGATAACAAACAGACTCTTCAATTCTAAAATTTATGTTAAGTTTTTAGTTTGTGATCCATTTTTCAAGGTATTCTGAAATTTATGTTAAGTTTTTAGTTTGTAACCCACTTTGACAAGGTGGTATTTATTTTTAGTGATTTAAAAAGTTAAAGGTTTTTTCCCTACCCTTTTAATTCTCTTAATTATAAGTTGTTTCTTGCACTTCTACTTTTATACCAAAGAGTTTATTAATAATTTGAAGATTAATTTTTATAGTAATTTCGATTTTTTTAAGCTGACTAACAATATAGGATTATACCTTCTATCTAAGATTCTCCATACACAAATTTTCATTAAAAATACTACTATGTTTATTGGATTTTGATGAGCGCTTTGTAACCTAGGTTTAGGGTTTAGGCTGGACGGTCACAATCTTTGCCCCACTGGGGCTCATGACTCTGAAGGAGCGAGGGCCGAACAACACCTCTTACAGTCAGGCCACAACGAATGGAAACTTGGGAGAAGGATCAAAGCGACCCACCTTCGAGCCTCCTCCAGATCAACGCTCAAAGCTCCTGATGGAAGGATCCTTCAAGGATCGGGAGATGGACATTGACCCAGAAAACGCGGCTACACCTGCTACAGCGTCAATACCATGGCTACCAGGCAAATGCATCCCACAAGCACCACAGGCCCCGAAATACATCATCAACTCACCACGCATAGAGGAACAAAAGCAATATATGAGAGACTACACCCTAGTAGGAAAATTCCTGGGGCTCTGGCCTTCAGAAAGGGACCTAATCAAATGGATACAACACTGGTGGAAGCCAAAAGGACACTATGAACTACAACTGGGATCCAAGGGCTTCTTCACGATCATTCTGCATAACCTCGAGGACCACAACCACATTTTTGATGGAGGGCCTTATTTCTACAACTCAGTAGGACTCTTCTTAAGATTCTGGACTGAGAAGTTCAGCCCTGAAAAGGAAGATTTTGCGCATGCACCAATATGGATCAGACAATACTCCCTACCCCAGGAATTCTGGCTGGAAGAGGTTCTGGCAGGCATAGGCAACACCATCGAAATCTATGTTAAGTATTCGGAGGCCACAAAGCAGAGGCGATACACTTCCTATGAGTGCATCTGCGTATACCTGAATATAGCCAAGTCTCTTCCGGGATCCATAATCCTAGAATACCATGACGAGGACTGGATCTAAACCATCGACTATGAACACATCTCGTTCATATGCAGGAAATGTCATGAGCACGGACATCTCTTCAGAGAATGCCCCCTCAATGCTGCACACAAAGAGGGGAACCTAGAGTTTGGCAAAGACAAGGAAGGCTTTGCTCAACCAGTAGGAAAGAGAAGACAAGGAGGACGAAAGAAGCCAACCCAAGTAAGTAAAGATCCATCCACTAGTAACAAATATGCAATACTACAAGATCAACCAGAGAATCCATCAGTCCCCAAAAACCCAAATATTCCCATGTGGAAAATAAACCCCAACACATGAGCCCAAAGAGAGAATGACCAATACAGGAGAAGGATCCAGATAACTCATCTTTAGACCCCGCTGTCAGCCAGCAAGACCATTTGAAGGTAGAGGATGGGGACGCCGAAATGGAGCTAGAAGAGCAAGAACTAGATGGGGTGGACCTGGAGCACCTCGAACACGCCTATAGACACAAAAAATTGTACACCATACCTTGGGATCAACTACGGAAAGTGCACAAGGTCTTCCTTAACTCCTCAGTTGGATCCACAGCTCAATCTAGCAAGGGTCTGGGAATATAGGGTAATCAGTCAAAGAGCTAGAGAAAAACTCAGAAAGACGAAAATAAAAGAGGAAGGAAGTCGACAAACAAGCTCATACAAGAGATAGGTCACTTCATGGTGAACTTCGGTCAAATCCACCTTATCTCAGACAACTTTCCCCCTCTCTCCACCCCCTCTTCCTCATGAAGATTATCTCCTGGAATATAAGAGGCCTCAACGGATGTAGCAAGCAAAAAATGCTACGAGATCTGATCTTTGCAGAAAAACCGGATATAATGTTACTTCAGGAAACAAAATGCACCACTGAAGACATCGACAGACTACTCCCCCACTGCTGGAAGCAAGGGGAAGTAGTTTCTATCGCAGCCACAAGTACAGTTGGGGGATTAGCTATCCTCTGGAAAACCAACACAACAATCATGGAAAACTTCATCACTACCAAATGGTCCATCACTGCAGACTATAGGCTCATTGGATCCAACAAACCCGAACACCTTACCAATGTCTACAAGTCGGCTAGCCCCAGGGATAAGAAAGCCTTTCTCAGGAACCTGGAGTACCTTTCCACCTTAACTGAGAACAAGAGATGGATTATCGGCGGAGACTACAATCTCATTCGCAACCTGGATGAAAAAAAAGGGGGATCAAGACGCCTGGATTAGGATTCCAGTGACTTCAATAGCCTCATTGATAACATCAACCTCATCGACCTGAAAACCATCAATGGCGTTCACACCTGGAAAAATAGAAGAACCAGAACACATCAAATCACTTGCATGCTATATCATTTTCTCATCTCTTATTCCCTCATGCTAGAAGGGACAGCTCTAGAGGCAAGCATTCTGGATTTCCATGGCTCGGATCACTGGCCCATACAGTTATGGCTGGAGGTGCCAGCCACTCCAGGGAAAAAACCCTTCAAGTTTGAACAGTTCTGGCTCAGCCACCTAGATTTCCAAGCAAAGATCCACAATTGGTGGAGGGAGGCAGAGATCCCCCATGGCTCCAAGATGTACATATTTCAACAAAGGCTAAAGAACCTCAAGCAAAGACTTAGAATTTGGAACAAGAAAACCTTCGGCAACATCTTCAACTCCCAAAAGTAGCTGTCAGAACAAATGAGCATGATTCAAAACCAGATCCGGCTTCAAGGGCTAACGGAAGAGCTTAAAACCCAGGAAGCAAGATTAAATCAATAGTTGGAGGCCAGAAAAGGCCAAGAAGAGATTCTGTGGAAACAAAAATCTCACATCCAGTGGCTCAAGGAGGGGGATTGAAACACCAAATTCTTTCACAGAACCACCATTCACCGCCGACATACCAATAGAATTACGCAGTTAACCTCCACCAATGGCCAACCTATCCACTCCCATAAAGATCTGGAGAAGACACTAATAGACTATTACAAATATCTCCTCACGGAACCCCTCCCAGATAGATATGAGGCTATATCCAAGGTCATGCAGCATGTGCCCTCCTTAATCACTCCAGAGAAAAACTCAGCCCTACTCTGGCCCATTGCTATTGAGGAGGTGGATTAGGCGCTTCAGGACACCCCCAAATTCAAGGCTCCAGGTCCAGATGGCTTCACTAGCGATTTTTTTCACCATTGTTGGCCGATTATCAGGGTAGAGGTTTGGGAAATCATTGAAGACTCTCGATCTTCAGGACAAGTCCTCCAGGCTCTCAATACGAATTTCCTCAACCTCATCCCCAAAGAGGGGCAGATCTTCCACCCTAAGCAGTTTAGGCCCATCGCACTTTGCAACGTCATCTACAAACTCCTAACCAAAGTGATTGCCCGAAGACTCAAGCCCATCTTACCAATGATCATTTCTCTAGAGCAATCGGGCTATGTTGAAGACATACAAATCCTGGACAGTGTCATCCTAGCCCATGAAGTTATTCACTCTTTGTAGAAGACCAGAATGTCAGGTATGCTACTTAAACTAGACCTCTCTAAAGCCTTTGATAAGTTAAGATGGGACTATATGCATGAAATGCTCCTTGCCTTTGGCTTCGACAAGCTCTGGGTGGACTGGATTCTAAATCTAACCTCCTCGTATTTTTTTTCCATCCTTATCAATGGAGTTCCCTCTCGTCCTTTCTCCCCATCCAGAGGAATCAGACAAGGAGACCCTCTTTCCCCTTTCCTCTTCATCATCATGGCCGAGGGTCTCAGTCGCTTCATTCACACAGCCATAGCAAGCAACTTGCTGACAGGTCTACCTTTGCATGGTATCTCCCCCCCGATCTCGCATAGCCAATTTGTGGACGACACTCTGATGATGGGTACCCCTACAGCACGAGAAGCTCACTCCCTCATCTCGATCCTTCAAACCTTCTCTGAAGCCTCAAGACTAGATTGTAACAAAGACAAATCTTAGATCTTCTTCTTCAATACGCCTGCTCCGATTCAACGCCATATCTATGATATCTTGGGCTTCAACTGAAGCTCCTTTCCGTCCAAATACCTTGGCATCCCCCTGATTGATAACGCCCTCAGAAACACCTCTTGGGAACATCTCCTTTCCTCCTTTGCCAATAGGATGTCTTCCTGGACCTACAGAGCCCTAGTTGCCTCATTCTTCTTCAAGCCATACTTCAATCCCTCCCCATCTATACCTTCTCATCGCTTGCTACCCCAAATTTTGTCCTCACAACCATAAAAAGCTTACAGAGGAACTTCCTCTGGCAAGGCCTCAACACAGGGAAGAAAATAGTGTTGATCAGCTGGGACAAACTCTGCCAACCTAAAGCTCAGGGAGGCCTCGCGCTAAGGGACCCCTCTATCATGAATAAAGTCCTTAGCGCCAAGATCTGGTGGCGTTGGTTAAAAAATCCCAAGGATCTCTGGGCTAGGCTCTGGAGAAGGAAATATGCACCCGATATGGCATAGAAGAACCTAATAAGGTGGAATGAGGATAACCCTGGTTCCTTAATCTAGGCAGTAGCCAAGAAAAATAGACATCTTGTAACAAATCATGCTTTCTGGGAAATCTGAAATTGGAAAACAACCCTATTCTGGAAAGATTCTTGGCAGCAATGGCCAACTCTAGACCATGAGGACTGGGCTAAGAATATCAGCATCCAAGCTACACACGCGGGCCTGAAAAAAGTAGCGAATTACTGGTAAGACAATCCAACAGAGGACACCTAGCGATGCTGGCACTTAAATAGGGAGCACCTGAACCTAGAGGCGCACGTGGACCTAAGACCCTGGCAGGAAGAAATGGCCAAAAGAAAATTCCCCAAACTTATAGGAGAGGATATCCTACAATGGGGATACTCGCCACGACACACCTTCAGCATACGAGAGGCCTATGTCATCAAACCACACTCAGACCCTTTACCCACAGGGAAGGTTTGGAGCAAAATTTGGGGCCTTAAACACTGGCCAAAAATTACTCTTTTCCTATGGCTTGTCACCCATTCGAGCATTCTCACCTGGGATAACCTCTCAAAAAGAGGTTTTGTTGGCCCGTCTATCTGCATGCTTTGTGGAGAAGAAGCTAAGACCATGAATCATCTCCTCAACACTTTCCCCTACGCTGCTCAAGTCTGGGATCAAAGTGCGCTAATTAGGCGCACCTCAGATCACAAAAGAGACAACATCATCGACACAATCACGGAATGGAGAGACCAAGTGTTTCAATCTCCCCTTCTAAACCGTATTTGGCAACTTCTCCCAGGCTTCATTCTCTGGCAAGTGTGGAAGAAAAGAAATAGAAGGCTCTTCTGGAATGACCACCTCCCGTGGCACCACTGCTGGAATCAATGTCGCCTCAACATTTTGGAAACTATCAGCCTTCAACATTGGACTGAAAAGGATCTGATCAGCACTCCCCCAGAACTTCTAATCCTCCAGTATTGGATGTCCCCCCCAATTCTTGACCCACCCCATCCCGCCTCTTCTCCTCCCCCTCAAAGAAGTCCCTCCTCTTGGACCCCCCCGGTAGCTTCATCAAGCTCAATTTTGATGGGGCCTACAAAGGCAACCCAGGAGAAACGAGATACAGAGTGGTCTTCCGCAACCACCATGGACACATCCTTCTCATTAACACAGGCTCCCTTGGTCACACTACGAACAATGCAGCGAAACTTTGGGGGTTCACCAGAGGACTGCAATTAGCAATTGAGAACAACTTCACCAAGCTAATTATAGAAGGTGACTCCCAAATCATCATCAATCTCTTCAGCAGAATATTAAATGGAGCGGACCCGGAAAGAATCTCACCCAGATGGAGACTCTCACATGGGCTAAAGACTATATCGGATCTTTTGCAACCCAATCAGGCCTTTATACCTGCACACATCAGGCGAAAGGTGAACCAAGTAGTGGACAAACTGGCTAATCTGGGGACTAATTGGGATGGATCAGATCTCCTATGCAAAACATCCCTCAACCCTGCACACCTTATTCTCTAGCAATGCATTCGTAAGGATGTGGCATTGGACAAACCCCTGGATGGGGTGTTGGTGTGGGCCACATGGCGGGATGAGGAGGAGAGTACAGGCCAGCACGGCAGGGGCCATGTGTCAGGCTCGTGCCAAGCCCCATCGCCTAATCCATGCATTTAAACGCCTATACGACGTCCACTGCACCATTAACACTGGTGTTCCCAACTCCCATTGTTGTCTCCTCCATGGCTTCTCTATTTGAAGGCACCATTAACATCTGCATGCATCCCGACCTTCTTATCCCTCAGCCGCCTAGACCTGGCTTACTCTGGCTTCCCTCCTCCATGGTGCTCACTGCCATTGATCTACTCCAGGCTCTCTACGTCCATCTGGGACTCTCCTCTCAGCTTTGCCTTCCCTGTGAGGTCAGAATGTCGCAGCAAAGAGGGAAGCCAAGGAGAGGCTCTCCATGGCATCCTCCTCGGCCTCAAGTATCTGTTTCTCCCCCTGGCTCACCTTCTACGCACTCCTCGCACTCCTCGCAGCACGAGCTGGAACCTCTATCCACCTCCACCCTGCCTACCTCCCGGTTTGAAGGCCTGGTCATCACCGACAACTCGTTGGGTTCTCTCTCATGACTTCCCTCAGTTCCTTTGAACTCCCTAGCCAGGGAGCCATTTTTTGCACCGACAGTCTTCCCCTCTCGCCCACCCTTGGAGGTGCCACCCTTTCTTCGGGACGCCCAGCACAGGCTGCACTCTTTCACCGACTCCATCCCAGACACGCAGCTGCAGGACAACCTGACCATCCTCTATGGGCTAGTTTTTTAGCTTCGACAAGGATTGGAAGACCTTCATTTATGATTGCAGCTACTGGATGGGAAGACCTCGACTCTCCTTCAGATCCTTTCCACCTTCCAGGGGGATTTACACTCCACTCCAGAAGCCGCAGGAGCAACAGAGTTGCCCCATGCAGAGCCCGTCAACCGGAATGAATAGGTGCAACATCCAGAAGGTGGCGACTTGGGGCAGGCCACGCACGGGGACACAGAGGTTGCGACAGCCATGGGCATCCATGCGCACAATCCATCCGGAGACACTCTGCCAGCTTACAACCTGGAAGGAGGCAACTTGGATGCTGACATGTGAATGGAAGGGAAAGGGACGCCTGTCGAAGAGGAACCCTGGGACGAGGCATACCAAGCCACCTGACCAGGTTTTTTGCCAAGTGTCTGACCCCTCTGGGGGTCTGATCTTTTCACTATTTTATTTTCTTAGCTGTAGCCTAGTCAGATTATCTTTGTTTATCTAAGACTGTTACACTGTAAAATTTCTAGACTTAGCCGGTTGGCTGAACTAGTTTCCCCTTTCTTGGGGCAATTCGGTAACTACAACACGGTTGTTTTCAAGCTTCTGTAACTCTGGTCTGGATTTTGAAGGCTCTTTATATATAAAATCTCTTACTACCAAAAAAAATAAAAAAAAAATATAGGATTATACACAAATTATTTTCATTGTATTTAATAAAACAATGTTCAATCATATGAAAAAACAAATAATGATAGACAAGTAAAAATAGACCACTAAATTCAACACCCAAATTTAATATCCTACCTTGGCTTACATTGCCTCCAACATGAAAGTTTCCAATGGTGTTCAAAGATCAATTAAAGAGAAAGGTAGTTCATATGAGTATTAAAATAAAGATAACATAAAAAAACCAAAAAAAGAAATTGTAGTAATCACAGCATGAACTAATGCTTTCGAGGTTTAAGGAAGAAAAGGTGTCTAAAATGGTTGATCTCCTTAATTGCAAGAAATAATGGAAAGGAGTGTTAGGCAACGGCAACAAAACCGTAACAAGATTCTAATAGAAAAGCATATAAAACCAAGATTAAACCGAGAACAATAATCACACAATTGACAGAGTGATTTATGTGGAAACCAAATACGGGAAATGATAATCGATATTCTTATTATGCAAGGGAGAATTACAATAGCTAAATCATAGGCATACAACCATCCTCTCCTCTCATACACACAATCACCTCAGTATTACATCTTGCTCTCACACACTCACTACACATTGCACTCTCACCTCTATGGGTATGCTCGTATATATAACATCTCTCAAACAATTAGACAAACTGATTATAATAAGATCCATCAGTTACACGCACTATTAACATAAGAGTGCATGCATGGCACATCCACATTCTAAATATAGTTGCATGCATGTGCATTTGACCGCATGGGAAATTTATTGGCATGTTTCCAATAAGGAGGTTAGAGGAATGTTGTATGTGTGGCAACAAAGGAATCTCAAACAAGATCTTTCAATGCAGAACACACCTTTACAGTTTTTAGAACAAGTATGTAAATCCAAAGTCTCATGGTTTATTGTATTTATATCAACATGTTTCTCATTTTCCCTTTCTCTAGATCAATAGGAATTCATGGGATGTGATCATATGATGTATTCAAGGTTTGGCAGATATTGCAGCTCTCTGTATCCAAAAACAGGCTTGTATCAAACATGCGATTGGTGTTTGAGAAATGGTGAATTAAATCAAAAGACATCTAAACAGCTAAAGGATTTCAAAATCATTTACAAATGAAACATAAGCGAAAAGTCTTGCGGAAGGAGTTGCCCTGGCCATGATCAACACACCATTAAAAAACAAAAAACTGCAGACGTAGAAAGGTCGAGTACCACAGGAAATATTAATGCATCTCTTCAATATTATAATGTTTCGGCCCAAGGCCAGTCCCAATTGAAATTAATCGGAATGAAAGAATTCATAAACAGGGGGCGGTGGAGCGATGTGCAAGAAGGGGTGCAATGATGAGTTGCAATGAGAATTTTCGCTGTAAACAACAATAGGTACAAATTCCCAGTAGCAAGGCCTCCACCCCAAGGCTTGTTAGAGGAAAGTTTTGTCATTACAAGCTTATGGAGGAAGTTTCGAGTTGATTAAATACCGCTGTGTTCATGGTTCAATTATGGATCAACAATTGTGATTTCATTCATTTATTTAGCCTCTCCATTAGATTCAAAATATGGATAATTCATTTAGTTACGTATTTCTATGTGCGGGCGTAGGCTCTGATTATACAAACATGAGATTATATTTCTGAAATTGCAGAAATAGTTTTTTATGCATTCTCCCCCAAAGAGTTTTCATATATTTCAAGTTTCATTGGACATAAGCTATTAAAATGGAAGTCCATTTTAGTAATAAGCAATCATTCTTCTTCCATGATTATAGACACATCTA
>SNQJ01S0128670.1:12124-38211 GCA_010110895.2 Picea sitchensis | reverse complement strand
TGCCATTCCTCTTACTTTAATCGAATCTCCACTGCAAAAGCTCCCACTGAACCTAGGTTTATCACAGACCCAAGATAAACTTGATCTATCAAGATCGAGCCAAACCCTCAGCAACAAAGGCGTCCCTCTGAAGCTAAAAACGTGCTCTGATACCACATGTAAGTTTTAAACCTGCAAAGTAAAGCAATGCATATAGATTCTTAAGCAATACAGAAATTAATCAATGGCTCATACACAGAGTACACAGAGATTTTTACCGAAAATCCTCAACCGGGAAAACCTTTTTTTTTCATTATATCGAATTTCACCATTCGCCATACAATGTATACAATGTTTTTAGGTATTCCGTAGATACCAAAACCCTGATCCCTTAATCCGGGATTAATTTACAAATCAGCTAAAAATAGCAAAATCCGCTAAAAATAGAAGTTGTCGTATCTGACGCACCCACACACACACACATGCAAAGAATATAACACATACCCAATAGTTTACACTGAACTTTGATGGTCACAAGGTGGAGATCGGGAAGATGCTAATGTTGGTGACAAAATAGACAATTGCTAAAGATTGCAGATTGGTGGTTGGAGGAGAAATATGGTGGAAGAAAGAGCATGTGGTTACAGATTTTGTCAATCAATTCCTGCTTCCAGATAAGCAAAATCCGAATTGGAGAAGGGGAGTCCCTCACAGCTGGATTAGACAAGAGTGGCATACCGTCCTGACCATAATTCACAGAAACCCTAAACTTGGTTGATTAAATCCCTAAATCATGATCCACAGCCAAGCAAACAAAGAAAGGGCAAAGGGAAGAAGGCAACCACACAGAAAAAGAGTATCACAGTTAATGAATTTTCTATCAAAGAAAAAGTAGAAAGGATTCCATTACACAGGAAAACAAAATAAGACAAAAACTTGGGGAAGATACAAAGAAAAGGAAAATAAATTGCTCAGTATTCTATAAGACCTATAACAAGAGAAACCACCAGATCATCAAAGCTGAAGCAATGTTTTCTGATGACAAAGGCTATTATTTTGCAGAACCAGAAAAGCTACAGGAAATACTTTGTTTTTTACCTGTTATAGTCTTTATCTTCAAAAGAGGTTAGAGAACAACTGGAGAGGAATTTGTTGAAACCAAAAGAGGTTTTTGTTGGGAACATGCTCCTTCACAAAAACCTCTCTCTTTTTTTACACAACAATCACATTTTAAGAGATTCGAATTGATCTTTGAGGCCTAATTTCCTGATAAAGCTACATAAAATACTCTGTTATTTTTTACTTATTTTAGTCTTTTTCTTCAAGAGAAGTTGAAGAACATATAGAGATAAATTTGTTGAAACAAAAAGAGGTTTTTGTTGGGAACATTCCCCTTCACAAAAACCTCTCTCGGTTTTTACACAACAATCACATTTTAAGAGATTCAAATTGATCTTTGAGGCCTATTTTTCTGATATTTCACAATAAATTATTTTCTGTTTTAGTTAGTAATTTTGGGAGAGGTTTGAGAACATATGTTGATGCATGTTTTGAAACCAAAAGAGGTTTTTGATGGGAATGAGTTCCTTCACAAAAACCTCTCTCATGTTTTACACAACTATCACCATTTAAGAGATACTAAGAGATTGTTGGACCCTTATTTTCAGGAATTTACCAGATTTGTTTTCCTGAAAAATCTCATGGACAACAGTTGACAAGCCACCTCATCAATTCAAATTGGAGATCCGATTGGATCTTCTCCTTGATTATTTGAAACAAGAAACTAAATATAGATGAGGAGGTTTTCAAATCCATTTCTTTTGGATCTTGATAATTATGTATTGTTTCTATATAAACTCTGTAGAATGAGAAGTCAGAGGTGGAGGGGGGGAATTGGAGATCCAAAGGACTTATTCTGAAACTCCTTGTAAGGCATTATTATTCTATATGACACTTAATAGAAAAGGAATATGGATGGTTAGACTCTCTTTTCTACTCTGTTTTCTTTCTTCATGCTTGATCTCATTATTCAAATTGCAATGCATTTGTTTTCTTGATTATTGATTAATACAATAAATAATTCGATGTGGTGATTATTTTTAAGTTTTGATTTTAGGTTGATGGTCTTATTTCTTAATGATATTTTGAGATAAGAATTTGTGTGAAGTTGACAAATTGAAAACTTCATTTTCTATTTTCCTTATTTGTTTAATCCATCTATGTGACTACCTTTTAACCGGTCAATGGCATATTTTTTGTTCTTATTTTGATTTTCTCATTTATTTTATTACCTTGAGCCAATTTTCAACCACATTATTCAAAAATCAAACCATAAAAACCCTCAAAAAACTTTTGCAATAACTCAATGATGCCCTAGCTTGCCCTCTCATAGTCAAGTGTAATTTTAGGGACTAACATCTTTTGGCGTCGTTGTCGAGGATGGAGACACAAAGTATTTATCCCTGGGAGAATGACAACGATCAAATCCGCTTCTTGATGGTGAATAGGAAGGGGATAGATACATGACTACAGATCTTTCACCATGGCGACTCCACTGTCTAAAGATTAATAGGCGAGTCCACTAGATCCAAGCATGGAAGCCATTTTGGCTCAAAGGTTTGTTTTTTATGATTTTTCAGATGTAGTTGGTTTTCCAAACCTAATGCTTAGTAGAGATGAATGGGAAGGTATCCTTCCTACATTTAAAGGCGGAGATTGGGAGGTTCTGGCTGAGCATCTGCTAGATTTTCATGAGTTTATTCATGAACGTCAGATTGTGCATGAGGATGTCAAGATCAAGATTTTCAGATACTCATTGAAGGGAGAATCCCTTGATTGGTGCAGATCTCTTCCAGCTTCAAGTATTAACTCATTGACAAGTTTTCATAATGCTTTCAATATATTTTGTAAAGAAGATTTTTCAGCTGAAATTCTTTTTGAAAATTGTTGCGATATATTGAGAAGCATATTCAGCAAAAAGAAAATTTTTCTTCTTATGGTATGGATGAAAATTATGTTATTGAGGAAGATCATCAAGATTCAATTGATGACAGGGAAAAAGATTACATAGTTTTGAATGCATTAGATTTTGTTTCCGATGCACCTGTTGTCTTAGATCTGAATGAAAAAATAGTTGAAGAAGAGGTCTTTCCTCAACTCCTTCAAGTGGATTCATATGATACGTTGTTACATGTGATTAAGGAGGAAAATCAAGAGGCTTCTCATTAAGAACAGATATATGAGGCAGCATATGGCAATGTTAGATTTGATCAACAGGTTTATGAGAACATTCTGCCCATTTGTCATGTATAGTCAAAACTAGTATATGGAAGTATCGAGCAACAAACAGAAGTAACCATTTTCAGTTATCAATCTACTTCTTTCTATGATCCGGTAGCCATTTACATGGATTTATGTTTCTTAGAAGATTTCAGCCTTGTTATTTTTGGAATTAAATCAGATGAGGGTTGTAGGTATGTATTACAAATTAAAATTATGTTCATAAAGAATTCTTCTCTAATTTATATCTGCGTTGAAAGAGCTTTGGTAAATGGTTTGATGTTATCATGGCTTCATTGGAAGCATGGTGTCACATGATGAGCCGGTATTTATTGGTTAGAAGTAGGAATCGATAGAAGAATAAGCTCACCATCAAGTATGAGATTATTTTCAGTCTATTAGTTTGCAACAGAAAAATTGGTTTCAGTTTTGAAATAAAGACTCCATGCCCAATGCATATAAAGCATTGTTGATAGGGGTAGTTTTGGATTCAAATGAGGAGTAGAGTTGTAGAAGTTTGGGCCAGATTTGAATCATATTGATTGACTCCATAACCCAATGTACTAGGCACAACACAGAAGAATGTGAATGTTTGCAGAGACAAAAGTTTTCAGGTTGTGTTGCATGGATGCATAGAGGAAAAGGCACAGTGGTTTGCTTGTTCTTGATGCCTCACGGGGAGAGCATCATCCCCTAGAAGGAGCTGATGTTAGTCTCTATTTTTTCTTTTGATTTAGTGAGAAACCCTAATCCTAAACCCTTCCTACCTGCACTTCATTATCTGCTTTCATTTGATTTTAATCATTGCTTTCACCTTGTTATGGTTTGCATTTTAGTTCTTTGGATAATTTCTTTAAGTTTGGAGTTTTAAGACATGGTTTTGAATGATGTGTCACTTCATATGCCTGTTTGAACTTTACAAATTCAAATTATGCTAAGTCATTAATAGCGCTACGGGAATAGCCTTATTCCCGTAGCGCAAAGATAATCATGCCTTGATATGTGCCCGTCACCCAGATTTCGTTATGATGACACAAATTGTGGTTTGAGAGTTCGCATGTGTCCCACAATAGCTTTGGAATCATTTTGTGATTCAAACCGTTACATGATCAGATTTCTCTGTACCCGCAAAGGACTCATTTCAAATCGTCCAATTCTCAATGATCATTATATTGAACTTGTCATTCTATTTTGATTTTGTTGAATTTTAGGCACAGGTACTTTCTTAGAGGAACAGTTATATACTAACAGATTGCAAGTGGCAAATTCGGAATCTGAATCGTGCTAGTTATAACATTTTGTTTTGATGGCGCCTAAGAGGAGCAGACAGGTAGTCAGATTAGAACCCGAGGGTGTTGAACTCCTCGAAGCTTATCCTCAGATGGCTCAAAAGTTCAGAGATGTCGGGTGGTTTGAATTCCTTACCACTTTTCAAGGTTACGATGAGCAGGTCTCCATGGAGTTTGCACTGAACTTTGATGGTCACGAGGTGGAGATCGGGAAAATGCTAATGTTGGTGACAGAAAAAACAATTGCTAAAACTTGTAGATTGATGGTTGAAGGAGAAAAATGGTGGAATAAAGAGCATGTGGTTACAGATTTTGTCAATCAATTCCTGCTTCCAGATAAGAAAAATCCGAATTGGATAAGGGGAGTCCCTCACAGCTGGATTAGACAAGAGTGGCATACCGTCCTAATCATAATTCACAGAAACCCTAGACTTGGCTAATTCAATCCTTAAATCTTGATCCACGGCCAAGCAAACAAAGAAAGGGAAAAGGGAAGAAGGCAGCCACACCGAAAAAGAGTATCACAGTTAATGATTTTTCTATCAAAGAAAAAGTGGAAAGGCTTCCATTACACAGGAAAACAAAAGAAGACAAAAACTTGGGGAAGATACAAAGAAAAGGAAAATAAATTGCTCAGTATTCTGAAAGACCTATAACAAGAGAAAACACCAAATCATCAAAGCTGAAGCAGTGTTTTATGATGACAAAGACTATTATTTTGCAGAACCAGAAAAGCTACAGGAAATACTCTGTTTTTTTACCTGTTATAGTCTTTATATTCAAAAGAGGTTACAGAACAGCTGGAGAGGAATTTGTTGAAACCAAAAGAGATTTTTGTTGGGAACATGCCCCTTCACAAAAACCTCTCTTGGTTTTTACACATCAATCACATTTTAAGAGATTCGAATTGATCTTTGAGGCCTAATTTTCTGATAAAGCTACATAAAATACTCTGTTATTTTTTACCTATTTTAGTATTTTTCTTCAAGAGAGGTTGCAGAACAGCTGGAGATGAATTTGTTGAAACCAAAATAGGTTTTTGTTGGGAACATGCCCCTTCACAAAAACCTCTCTCGGTGTTTACACAACAATCACATTTTAAGATATTCGAATTGATCTTTGAGGCCTATTTTTCTGATATTTCTAAATAAATAATTTGTTGTTTTAGTCAGTAATTTTGGGAGAGGTTGGAGAACATATGGTGATGAATTTTTTGAAACCAAAAGAGGTTTTTTATGGGAACAAGTTCCTTCACAAAAACCTCTCTCAGTTTTTACACAACTATCACCATTTAAGAGATACGAAGAGATTGTTGGACCCTATTTTTCAGGAATTTACCAGATTTGTTTTCCTGAAAAATCTCATGGACAACAGTTGTCAAGCCACCTCATCAATTCGAATCGGAGATCAGATTGGATCTTCTCCTTGATTATTTGAAACAAGAAACTAAATATAGATGAGGAGGTTTTCAGATCCATTTCTTTTAGATCTTGATAATTATGTATTGTTTCTATATAAACTCTATAGAATGAGAAGTTAGAGGGGGGAGGGAGGGAATTGGAGATCCAAAGGACTTATTCTGAAACTCCTTGTAAGGCATTATTATTATATCTGACACTTAATAGCAAAGGCATATGGATGGTTAGACACTCTTTTCTACTCTGTTTTCTTTCTTCATGCTTGATCTCATTATTCAAACTACAATGCATTTGTTTTCTTGATTATTGATTAATACAGTAAAGAATTTGCTGTGGTGATTATTTTCAAGTTTTGATTTCAGGTTGATGGTCGTATTTCTTAATGATATTTTGAGATAAGAATTGTGTGAAGTTGACAAATTGAAAACTTCATTTTCTATTTTCCTTATTTGTTTAATCCATCTATGTGACTACTTTTTAACCAGTCAATCGGATATTTTCTGTTCTTATTCTGATTTTCTCATTTATTTTATTACCTTGAGCCAGTTTTCAACCACCTTATTCAAAAACCAAACCATAAAAACCCTCAAAACACTTTTGCAATAACTAGATGATGCCCTAGCTTGCCCTCTCACAGTCAAGTGCAACTTTAGGGACTAACAACTGCAATTTCTGTTTTTGTTTTTTTATGTTATCTTTATTTTAATACTCATATGAACTACCTTTTTCTTTAATTGATCTTTGAACACCGTTGGAAACTTTCATGTTGGAGGCAATGTAAGTCAAGGTAGGATATTAAATTTGGGTGTTGAATTTAGTGGTCTATTTTTTCTTGTCTATCTTTATTTGTTTTTTCATATGATTGAACTTTGTTTTATTAAATACAATGAAAATAATTTGTGTATAATATTATATTGTTAGTTAGCTTAAGTAGACCAAAATTACTGTAAAAGTCAATCTTCAAATTATTAATAGACTCTTTTGTATAAAAGTAAAAATGCAAGAAGCAACTTATAATTAGGAGGGTAGAGAGAAAGCATTTAACTTTTTAAGTCACTAAAAATAGATACAACCTTGTCAAAGTGGGTTACAAACTAAAAACTTAACATAAATTTCAGAATACCTTGAAAATGGATCGCAAACTAAAAACTTGACATAAATTTTAGAATGGAAGAGAGTCAGTTTGTTATCAAAACTTGAAGGATATACTTTTAAACCTAAACCTAACGTTCTTTGAAAAGTAATATATAAAACAAAAACGTCAAAAAAAATTTGTTTGACAGTTGAAAATAATTCAAATTCCAACACTGCATAGAAGCTCGTCATTAAGGAAAAAGAATCTAATAGAATCACGTTCACCGTATGACTTTTATAGCTTTGTTGTTTCATCAATGTCTCTCCCAAGACCCCTCACATGCTGAATTCCACGTGTGATTGAGTCCCGTTAATCCTAGCGCTACATAAATGGTAGATCTCCCTAATGTGATTGTTATATGTTATATCTATATATTTTAAAATGTGATTGTTATATGTTATATCTATATATTTTAAAATGTGATTGTGATATTTTAAAATTAAATATAAAATAGATGATCTCATTACTGATGTTATTAGAAGATTATATTAATAATTAATAATATAACATAAAATTAAAAAAATTATAATCAGAAAATATAAGTTATATCTATATATTTTAAATGTGATTGTGATATTTTGAAATTAAATATAAAATAGATGATCTCATTACTGATGTTATTAAAAGATTATATTAATAATTAATAATATAATATAAAATTAAAAAAATTATAATCGGAAAATATATGTTATATCTATATATTTTAAAAGATTATATATATAATTAATAATATAATATAAAATTAAAAAAATTATAATCGGAAAATATATGTTATATCTATATATTTTAGATGTGATTGTGATATTTTGGAATTAAATATAAAATAGATGATCTCATTACTTATGTTATTAGAAGTTCCGCGAAGCTGAACCATCGAGAGAACTCCAGTCAACGCGTGGATGGATGGAATATGGCTCCAACTGACTATATTTATGATATTTGAATCTTACATTGTATTGGATTTCTATGCCCGTCAGGTTTGGAATTTTAAATTTATCTTATCTGTCAAGTGAAAATTTGATGATGGTTATTTTTTTTTTCCATCATTTTAAGTTTTAAGTATATATATTTTTTTTCTGTAATATACAAAAATTTGTAATGAAAAGGTCTTCATAAAAAAAAATATAAAAATAAGATAAATCTGTTAAAACTAAAAAGACATGACATTTCAAGCCTACCTTTCAGAGCTTGCAATCTAAAGAAAAACCTATAAACAACATCAAATTCTATTTACTTTTTCATTTACTCTTAAAATCAACCTCTCAGGTTATACATCAGACATGTAAGTTATACAATAAAGTTTAAGTAAGTCAAATACCTACTAAAAATTATGAAGGGTTCAAATTTTACATGTCAATAAATACTATAAATGCTAACATATAGTTTTAGTATCTACCTATCAAATACGTCTTAAAATGAAAAAAAACTTCCTCAAATTCCAGGCCTGATGCCGGCAATTCGTCATCTGTATTTCGTTTGGGAAGGGGATAAAATCTACTTCCTTTTAAAAACAATTGACTTAGATTTGCCAGGAATTTGTATCCGAGATTTATCTTCGGTATTTGGTATTTATATTACGAAACTCCATCGAAGAGATTTACGGCTTTTACCCCCATTGACCCGGAATCTTAGATCTTCCAAAAAATGAATCGCCCAAAAAACAACCATGGCCAGTGGCCACAAAGGTAAAGATTATTAATTGATTCAATTCCGTATGTACTGCTTTCTTGGGGAGCAAGTACCAGCCGTCTATAAAAGCAGAACAATTAATCGACTCCATTCCGTCTGTATCGCTTTCGTAGGGAACAAGTACCAACGGTCCCGGTCCCGGTCTCGGTCTCCATTACCTGACGACTTCCCTTACGCAAACGGTGGAATATTATAGTGCCATTCTTCTCTATAAATCTTACTACCACCATTTTCATTACTGACCCCAATCTCTGGATCCATCTATCTTTCAAAGAACAGATGGGCAGTTGTTTATCTAGTAGATCAGCTGATCTTCCGACAGCCAAATTAGTGGTCATCGAGGAAAAGGCGGGTGGGTTGATTAGAGAGTTCCCAGAGCATGTGAACGTAGCACAAATATTAAGAGAGAGGCCCGGCTTCTTCGTCTGCCATGCCGATTCGATGCGTTACGATCAGTATTTTTCTCCCCTTTCCGCAGAGCAGGAACTGCAAGTGAAGCATCTCTATTTAATGCTTCCTGTAACCAGACTGCGTCGTCCTCTGCCTGCCACTGATATGGCTGCGTTGGCCGTGGAAGCTCGAGCTGCCATGGAACGGAGCCGCCACCGCTACAAGAAATTAGGCCGACGACGTGGCAGCAAAATCACACCGAGTGTAACAATGATCGAACAAGAAGTAGCTGAGATCAATCATCTGGATCGACGCCAGTCTGATCATGAAATAATATCTTCCGAACAATTTAAGGGCGAGGGTTATAATTCAGAAACGCTGGAATGGAGAGTGGGTGTTGATTTTAGGGCACGGCCTGTTCGCTCTAAAATGCAGCGCACAGCGTCTGGTCGGAAAAAGGTTAATACGGCCTCCTTCAATGGCCCCTGGAGAAGGAATCTTCCGACCATCTATGAGGAGGGCTTCCATTCCCTTATCGACATCGCATAGAAAATGCAAAATCATTTCTCTCTCATTAAATCGTCTGGCGCCGCCGATATCCCCTCGATTATCGAGCAGACGTGGAATTCGGTAACAGGAATAGAATGATTGTCCCTGATCGCCCGTGAACCTTGGAGGTGAACGAATATGAATGGAATGGAGTGATGAATACAATCGGTGACGAAGCCAGGGAAGTTGAAACGGAGCTTCGCGATTCGAGCGCTTCCTTCCTCATCTCTGCCTTTTGCCTTCACGCGTATCTATCTGTAATTGCATCTGCAAATGCTTTCCGCCACTTGTAAGCGTTGGAAAATCCAGCAACAAAATTTCTTTGTAGTCAACGCCGCGAAATTATATGAGGCCATTTTACCTTTGTATTCCGCCACTTGTAAGCGTTGGAAAATCCAGCAACAAAATTTCTTTGTAGTCAACGCCGCGAAATTATATGAGGCCATTTTACCTTTGTACTATTCGTGGTACACTATTATTACTAGTGGTCTATAGTTGCTGATTTTGTTTGGCTCTCCTGTAAATTTTGAAATTAAATATATTTGTTATAAAATAGATGATCACATTACTCATGTCATTAGAAGATTATACTAGCACAGTTGCAAAGTGGTTGGTGAATGTTGCAAGTTATTTGGACGGACAACACTTTAGTGAATTGAAACACATGGAACAATCATATGGTGGTATAGTAATTTCTTAATATGATTAGGCAAATGTTAAAAAGTAAACAGATTAATTGTTAGCCATCAGATTAGATTTTTAGATTAAAAGGTGATTAATTGTACCCATCTCCAATAGATCTAAGCCTGCGTAATTAATAATTAATAAAATAATATTAAATTAAAAAAATTATAATGGAAAAATTCAAATAACAAAATTAAAATTATTAGTAGGTGATTTGAGTTCTCTGTTGAATCTTTCCAATGGTCTTAGATAATTTTATCCTAAAATCATACCAATTGTTAACCCAAGTGGATCCCAATAAATTGGAGTATCATTGTAGGTGTTCTTTAACTATTCTGTAAAATAATTTTTTGTTGTTGTTTAAAATATACTTTTAAATGTATAAATGGATTTAGTATACTGAAAAATCCATAAAAATTATGGTTTACTGAATTATGTTTCAGTTTTTGAAGTTTTTACACGTATAACACTTTAGACTTTAAACTTACACTTATTTCAAGTGTTTTGATTTAAGTGAACTTATTTTGATTAATAAATATAATATAAAAAATCTACAATTTTATATCAAAACATTTTAAAATTTTATTATATATATATAACATATTTTTTCAATAATAATAATAATTATAATTATAATTATAATTATAATCTATATTTTATATCAAAACATTTTAAAATTTTATTATATTAATAATTAAATAATATATATATATATTAAAAATCATTTTGTTTAAAATTTAACTTTAGGTTTAAAATACCTCAAAATAGCATTGAAGATGGTTGGAAACTGTCTTCTCCAACTTAATGCACATATAGTACTATTCTTTCTTTGTAGTGAACGAGGCCTTCGATAATTTTACCCTAAAACCACACCAATTGTTAACCCAAGTGGATTAGAACAAAGTGGGGCTTGAGTTAGATGATCATTGTGAGCTCCCAATATTGTGGGAATTGTGGTTATAATACTTTCGGGTTTGAGATCTTTGTAGTTTAAATGTTTTTGAGTGTTTTCGTTTAATTCAAATTATTTTTGTTATAAGTATAATATAGAAAATCTACATTTTAAATTTTTATTATATTAATAATTAAATAAAAAAATATATATATTAAACCTATTTTTTCAATAATAATAGAAATCATTTTTTTTAGAATTTCTTGTAACTTGACGTTTAAATTAGCATTGAAGATGGTTGGAAAATGTTTCTCTAGCTTAATGCATATACTACTTTTCTTTATTTGTACACCATGTATTTTATTTCAAGATTTTATTTACTTTATAATTGTGATCTACCACATTTTCTTATCATTAAGACGAGGTTAATTGGATATAATATTTTATACATTCATATTTAGTCTTTAATTCAAATATTTGGATATAAGTAGTAAAGTGACAGAGAACAGGGAGTGAGAGGCTCTGAAGGTTGAACAGCTCAGAGGGAGTCAACTTTCAAGTTCATGTGGGAAGGAGAAGATTTCCAAGTCTGTCAAGAATGAGTCATCGTACAACATGGCCATGCATGATGATCAGGAGAAAGAGACTTCTAGGAGCATGTTCAGAGGTAGAGAGACTTGTAGGAGCATGTTCGTAGGTAGAGATTCTTCGGAGATAGGTTATACCATCATGGAAGGGTTAGCTTCTGTGTCAGAGGGAGCAGTCGGTCAAGTATATTGGAGAGAAAGCATGGTAGCATACCTGATAGCGAAGATAGAGCCAACTCCATGTGAGAGAAATACACCTTCCTTGCTAAGAGGGAGTGCTGATGTTTGTGGTAGCATCAAATAGGTACTTTCACATTTGCTTGTATTCGTCGAAAGCCCAGTGTGAGTTTATGTTAGTTAAAATGGATTAATTAAAGTAAAAGTGTTTTTATTAGTAATTGAGTTATTTAAGGAACATGCTTAAAATGCAACATGTAATCTAAATCTTAAGTGAGTGTGAGAAATAATCTCAACCATAGATCACTCTGAAGATTAGAAATAAATTATAACGCATAATTATAAAAGCAAGGATGGGGTAAAAGAGAAGTTACTTTTAATAGGAGATCAAAATTAAAGACTTTTGATGGGAGATAAAATTCAGAGACTTTGGTGAGAGATCAAGATCGGGAGACTTTGGTAAGAGACCAAGGTCTAGGATAGAAAATAAGGAATTCTGCTAGTGTGAGGAGTGTGGGAGCAAAGAAGTATTTTTGTTGGTGTGAGGACTCTAGGAGCAAAGAAGAATTTTTGCTAGTGTGAGGAGTGTAGGAGAAAAGAAGGACTTTTGCTTACACTAGAGTGAAGAGATCTCATATATTGGGTGAAGAGATTTCATCCAAGTATTGATCAGAGACTTGGATCACAAAGGACCACAATTTAAGATCTTGGATAGGTGGAGAAGGACTTCCATCTAGAGGTAATACAGGTCGAGGAGGAGAGAGAGAAAAACTAGCCACAAATGGGTTTCCGTCGACAGAAGACACATGGAAGTGTCAGATCGTACAGAGCTTGTCGTATGGTTTTTTTGTACATATACGCAATTCAAAGTGTATACAATCGCATATATACGTGGTTCACAAAGGGATGAATCACATATGCCTTGAGAAATGTGTTGGTACAGGGTCATACAACAACACAAAAATTTTCAAGTTTTCCTGTAGTGTATAATATAATTCTTTCAGTGGGCCATTTTACCTGTTACGAGAGCCCTGATTTGACCTTAATAAAAGAATCATTGGACTAGTTTTCCCTTTAGGGTTTTTCTAGGGGTTTACACTAAAAAATATTAGTGTTTATATGTGATTTATTTGGTTTCCTTGTTTATGCTTACGTTGCATGTTTAGTTGGTTACGCAGTTGTGCTTTTAGTACTAGATAAAGTGATTTTGTTTTGAGGTAACTATCGAGTGTTGAGTAGAGGATGAATATCGACATGGTATTATAGCATAGTAAGGGTTGAATCCACTAGAAGATCAACATGGTGTCATAGCATACCAAGCGTTGAATCCACTGGAAAATCAACATTGTCTTCCCAAAGGCCACATGCAAATTGTCTTAAAGGACACTTTCTCTTCAACATAGGAACATAATCCTTCTCTAATATCAATTGATTTAGGTAGGTATTACCCCCCATATAATTCAAATTCACACAACATAATCTCTAATACCACTTGATGTATTACGCAGGGGCCTATAGATCAAAATTGCATAGCAAAAGAATAATAACCCACACACAATAGATAATTTGATTCAACAATATAGTAAAGGAATAAATAGACAACATACAAAAACCTTCCAAAATTTTTATGAGAATCAATTTCAAATGCTCCTAGGTATCATTATGTTCACAAAGACTCTTTGTAGGTGTATTTGTCAAACAACTCTACTAGTAGCTATAAAAGGCCAAAACAATGGAAAGCCAAATGCCCCAATTACATGAATGCTTCAAATATTTAACATATCAGTAAGTAACTGTTTGAATCTCAAGAATTTTAATTTCATTGGGTATCTCAAATAATTACCTAATTTCAATTATAGAAGATAATAATCACCTTTAACCTTCCAATTACAATCCACAATCCAAATTTTGAATATTTGAAGTTGAATTAGGAAAATATGAACATGCAGGAAATTCTAGTTTTCTCATGTCATGCTCTTTGCTTGAATTTGTTGAATCAATAAAAGTCAACATCATTTTATGAAATATTGAGGGAAGGTGGAGTAGTATTTCCTCTACATCTTGTAAAAATTTCAAGCTCAGATTCAAAAATTGGATGTACACAAGGAAAAATATTGAGCCCCTATTTCTAGTAATTTCTATGCACGATCTCTAAACTAGGACGTATTGGGGTCGAGACTTAAATTAAATAATTTTTATGAAATTTTGTGAGTGGATATTGAAATTTTTCATCTACAAAAAATCCAAAATTTATACATTAACTCCAAAGTATGAGAGCACATTGATCAAAATACTAATCCTATGTCAGTGCACAAACAAAATTTGGAACTTATTGTGCACTAGTTTTGGACACTTGTGAAACATCAAAGTTTGGTGAAAAATGGAAAACATGTAGAAAAATGTGTACTTGAAATATTATCCAAATTTCAGACCTTGATTCCAAAATATGAGCATGCACTAATCAAAATACTAATCCACCATCTACACAAGAATTTCTATGCTTGTTGGTCCTAGGTTTGGGCATAGGGTATAAACACACTCTTTGCTTCTAAAAGATGGTTTATAAGTAGATAAAAACCTCACCAACAACATATCCAAAATGTAGATTATTATCACAAGGTATGTGAGTGCGTAGATGAAAACATTGAACCATTATCTACAYGCCAGAAATATGAAAATCTTGTAACAAAACACAAAATATGAAAAATTGTCTTGGGGTATGTAGGATTTCCAAAACCCTAGGGATCTTTCTTGATCTAGATTAAATCATCATATAATTTTTCATCTATCTTGGTACTTTTTGGGTGGAAAAAATAGGAGGAATCGACCAAAAGGGCCATTTTAGTAGTAGGTCCAGTTTGGAAAATTGGGATCCAGATCATTTCAGAGCCTTTTTGAGGCATTAAATGACATTTTTGGGGTGATAATGTTTGAAACTTGATCCCATACCCTTGATGTTGATGTACACATAGAGTCCTTTCCAACTTTGTAAAAATCACCTCAATTGAAGCTCATATGCAAAAGTTATGCCTCATGCAAGTTGACCTACCTTCTTGACCACCATGGTACAAGTGTATGCCATGCCAGCCCCCATTACTCACACATATGGGGATAACCACATGTGTACTTTCAAGAATATTATTTAAGGTCCAAACCATATCACTAATTGTGGGTTGAGGATGTGAAAAACCTAACCCTAGATGACTATCGATCTATGTTAAATATCAAGCCACTAGGAGGAGAAAGAGGGTTCCATTATTTAGAATTTTACTTGTTCCATAGTTGAGAACAGGAGCTAGGAGTGGTATTTTGAGAGAATAACAGAAGAGGAAAAGAATATATAGAATCCATACAAGCCACAGTGTCAAACGAAAATCCATAGTGAGTTCCTCTTTCTTTGTATTTGCATCGAACCATAACTGAAGAAAAGAGGGAAAAGAATAGGCCTCACCTTCTAGATGGGTTGTCTCCCGTATTGTGTTTCCCAGGATATATCTTGTGTTCATATGTGTTTGGATTGTGTGTTCTTTTTCTCATTTCTTTCGTTTTCATAATTCATTTATTTCATAAGTTCAAGCAAAGCTAGAAATTAATTAATTTGGGATCTAAAGAAAATCATCTTGCATAGTCTAAGATTTTAGAATATCATAAGATTTGTTGTGATGAAATATTCTAGTTGAATATCTATGGAATTTTATAGATCATATTGGTATCAAATAATTTTTCTTTGGGATATTTGTGGAAATTTGCAGGATCTAGGAATTGGCTTGAGAAAAAAAAATCGCAGAACCTTTTCCATGGTGGATGATTTTTTTCACAAAAACCCTCCATATCTACCAAAAGAGATATTTGTGAGGCTAGAACAGAAAGTTGATGATATCTCTCGCAATATGATCCTCTGCATGGTGGCTCTATCAAACAATCTCATACCATTCGAAGAGGTTCGAGGCTCTAACTCAAAGATCAGATCAGAGGGGAAATTGAGAGATAATGAAGACCAAGAAAAGGAGTTGAGGAAAGAGATTGAGAAAGAGCATCCAAGTTCCAGTGACATTAACCCTTCACGGGCCTTATTTAAAATGGAAGTGAAAGTGGATATCAAACCATACCAAAGTGATATCATGCATTAAAATTGAATCATTGGTTGCAATAGTTAGAGGTCTATTTCAATGTCCACCATATAGAAGAAGGGTAGAAGATTTTGTTTTCTAGATTGAAATTAGAGGTCCATGCATTAACTTGGTGGGAACTTCAGACGAATACACTTAGGTTATAGGATGATCCACCAATAACTAAGTGAGAGGATTTCAAAAACCTCACTAAGTCCCATTTCTACTCCATTGGTTATGTATAGGAGTAAAGGATCCATTGGAATTACTTCAGGAAAAGGAAGGTGCAAAGTGTGCAAGAGTACAACACCAAATTCAGGAAGATAACTATTATGTTGGGTATCGCTCCCGAGAACCCATATGTACTCCTCAAGTATTTGGGGGGTATACAAAGTCATTTGTGAAATAAAGTGATGATCTTCAATCCCAAGACATTTAATGAGGGTTGTGTGTAAGAGAACTATCTGGAAAATATAGGCCAAAAAAAGTACATCCCAGAGGCTCCGAACAGAAAGAGCACCAAGGCACTTCCAAGGAAGGAAAGAAGAAGTGGAAAGGAAAATAAAATAAAATGACATCCACTGCAAATTATTCCAAGGATCCAAGTAACCATTGTAACCATTGTAACCATTGCAATATCAATGGTCATACTAAAGAAAAGTGTTGGAAACTACATCCAGAGATGAACTCTAAAAACCCTAAGATGGATTCCAAGAAGACGAACCTTCTAGCCACGTATTCAAGCAATCAGGTAGAGAGAAGCTCAGTTGTGGATGAGAATATTTCCTACACTTCATTGTAGAAGAACGTGAATGTGAGTAGACTTCATCAAAAAGGAAGAGAAGGAGATGACAAAACTCTTCCATATCAAGATCCAGGTCAAGAAGACCAATGTAGATTCTCTATTTGATTATGGTTTGTAGTATAATCTCATAGTAGTGGATCTTGTTAGCAAGATAAGGTTAGAGGTTCATGATCATCCAAGCACATACCCATTGGAGTGGATGAAAAAGGATGTAAAAATCGAGGTCGGGACATAGTGTAATATTAAATTTGTTGTAAGTGCATATTTTATTGATGAACTGGATTTAGATGTAGTACCCCTTGATGTGTGTGGTGTACTGTTTGGAAGCCCCTAAATGTATGTGGAGGATGTGCTCTTCATGCAGATTGAAAACTAGTATTGCCTAATCAAGGATGGGAAGTCCTACATCATCAATGCACAAAAAGGAAAATCGAAGATCTCAATAGTAAGTGCCAACCAAGCCAAAAAATCGATTAGTTCCAATCAGAAATATGTGTTTCTTTTCTTAAGAGAGAATCGGCCAGGTGATGAATCGGTAAGGGTAAAGGAATTATTTGAGGGATGTACTAAGGAGAACAAAAAATAATTGGAGGACTTTCTATAGGCATACAAAGGAGTGTTCCATGAGTTTAAGAGGAAATGGCCTAAGAGGGAAGTAGAGAAAAAGATACAATTGTTTCCTGAGTCCCCATCACTTGAAATATTGGGATGCATAAATAGTCTATTTTGGAAGTAAATGAATTGAAGTAGAATTTGCAACAATTGCTAAAGTAGGGAGTTATTCGACCAAGCACCTGACCTTGTAGTTCACCTATAATCATCCTACACAAGAAGGATGAGACTTGGCAAATGTGTATCGACTACAAAGATTTGAACAAGACTACACTCAAGAATCGATACCCTCTTCCTAGGATCAATGATTTGTTAGACCAATTGCAACATTCCAAGTACTTCACCAATTTGGATCTCAAATTAGGACACCATTAGGTAGGTGTCAAAGAATAAGGTACCCGAAATACTGCCTTAAAGACAAGGCAAGTTTTGTATGAATGGTTTGTCATGCCACTTGGTTTATGTATTGCACCAACTACATTTTTGAGAACAATGAATGATGTATTGCACCCATACTTAGATTCGTTTGTTATAATTCATTTGAATGATATATTGGTTTATATATCTACTTGGGAGGAGAACATATCACATCTCATGCAGGTGTGAGAGACTCTAAAAAAACACCAACTGCTAGCTAACCTCAAGAAATGTGAGTTTGATTAGAATTCATTGGTGTATTTGGGGTATGTGATCAGTGGAGGGGAGCTCAAGATAGATCCCATGAATATGGAGTTCATCATTAAATGGCAAGTTTCTATTAATGTCACTGAAGTTAGGAGCTTCATTGGGGAAACATAGTACCTGCAAAAGTTCATATCATCATTTTTTAGCAGTAGTTGCACCATTCCACACTATAACAACAAGTGGTAAGAGTTTCTAATGGGGAAATAATCAACAAAAATATTTCGATGAGCTAAAATGAAATATCATTCAAGAACTAGTTATTGCATTGCCTAACTTGCAGAAGCCCTTTGAAGTGGAGACAAATGCAAGTGGGTATGATATTGGAGTAGTTTTGATGCAAGGATGAAAGTTGATATGCTATCATTCTAAAATGTTTCACGGGGGAGTCTTAAGCTACTGTACCTATGATAAGGAACTTTATTCCCTATTTTAATCTATTAAGAATTTGAAACACTATCTGATGGGAAACGAAACCATTATCCACACAAAACACCAACCACTGTAGTATTTATAGCACCAAAATTAACTTTAGAAAACTAGAGATTACAAGTAGATGGTCTTTATGCAATAATTTCATCTAGTCATAAATTATAATAAGAGAAACATTAATAAGTTGGCATACATGCTTTCAAGGCCACCCACATCTAAGATTACAACTTTGCGAACTCTTATGCACATGGAGCTTTTTAGGCATACACAGAATATGAGGGCTTCAAGGAGGTGTTTCAACATCAACAATACCAAATTCATATAGAATAAGGTGATGGAAAGGATGAATATCATCTCCATAATGCGTTACTCTACAATCTAGACAAGCTCTATGTCCCTAAAGGTGAAATATTTCAACTTATTAGAGAGGCTCACACCTCCAAGGTTGTAGGAATTTTTTGTGTTGGAAATATAGTTTCTAACTTGCAAAGGTATGTGTATTGGCCCAAAATTCAAGAATATGTAGTTCGATATATTAGATGATGAATATTTTTTGTACCAACAAGCCCAATAATAGGAAACATGTACCCACTTAACCTTGGGAAATCATTTCCATGGATTTTGTGGGTGGTTTGCCAACAACCAGGAAGTGATCTGGTTATATTTTTTTGGTAGATGACAAGTTTAACAAGATGTGCATTCTTATGCATTGTAAAAAGACCATCAGGGAAAAAGAAGTAGCAAACATGTTCTTTGAACAGGTTTGGGTGAACTTTGGTATTCCAAGGAACATCATCTCAAACAAGGATAACATATTTCTCAGTTCCTTTTGGACTACACTTTGGGTGAATATGGACATAAATTTGAAGAGATATATAACATTCCATCCATAGGTATATGGCCAAATAGTAGTCAATATGAATTTGGTTCACATTTTGAGGGGTTACAATCAAAAGAATCCAAAGACTTGAATTGAAAATATGATCTGCAATCAAGACTGTTATAATAGAGAAATCCATACTTCTAATTGTAATTCTCCTTTTGAAACTTGCTTTAGATATTTTCCACCTTCACCTTTAGATATTGTTTATGGAAAACAAGGAGGAGTGAGGGAATACACCACAAGACAAGCATTGAAATAAAATAAGTTTGTTGAAAAGATTAGGTAGATCCATTTGCAAATACATCAAACACTGAAGAAGTGATATGAAAGGTACAAGGCATGACATGATTATCACATAATAGAAAAATCATTCAAATTGGGAGACATAGTTTGGTTACAATTGAATAAGGAAAGACTATAGGGTCCTAGTAAGAAAATCAAGGATCTATGGTATGTCCCTTTTGAGGTATTGGAGACGGTGGGTTACAACGCTTAAAGACTCATTCTAACCCCATACATGCACATTACTCAGTAGTGAATGTGGAGAATCTCAATCTCTATGAGTCTTCCATGTTGGATCAAGAAACTAAGGTGCAAGTCCTACCTACCATAGAATAATTAGCACTAGAATATTCACAGAGTTGGTAGAAGAATTTGTTTTGCAGAAGAGGTCCAAAACTAGAAGATGGGGGCAACATGACTTTTCACATATTAGCTTGAAATGACAACTTCCAGGAAAAGAAAAATCGTACTCTAGGGAGAAGGTAGAGGAAACTTTTCCTCACCTTATTTAGTAATTATTTTGGGGACAAAAAGTCTTCCTAAATGGGGAGGTATGATCCATATTGAATCATCATATAATTTTTCATATATCTTGGTACTTTCTGGGTGGAAAAAATTGGAGGAATCAGCTTGCAAGGCCATTTTAATGGTAGGTCCTAATTTGGAAAATTGGGGTCTAGAAACCTTCAAAGCCATTTTGAGTCATTAATTTTTTTTTTTTGGTATTATAGCATTCAAAACTTGTTCCCAAAACCTAAATTTTTATCTACACATCAAGACCTTTCGAAAAGTGCAAAAATCACCTCAATCGAAGCTCGTATGAAAAATTAATGCCTCCCGCAAGTTGACCTACCTTGTTGAACACCATGGTATGAGTGGATTCCACGTCCCATACTATCACACATATGGGGATATCCATGTGTGGAATTTCAAGAATATTCTAAAATTTCCAAATCATATCACTAATTGAGGGTTGAGGATGCAAAAAACCTAACCCTAAACGACTATTGAGCTATGTTAAATATCACATCGCTAGGATGAGAAAGGGGATTCCATTCTTTACCATTATACTTGTTCCATAGTTGATTATATCATATAGGAGTAGTATTTTGAGAGCATAACAGAGGAGGAAAATATTTTATATTAGCCATGCAAGTCACAATGACAAAGACGACTCCACTGTGAGTGCCTCTTTATTTGTATTTGCATTTCTATAATTGAAGAACAGAGAGTAGAGCATAGGACTCACCTTATAGATGGGTTTTCTCAAGTATTGGGTTTCCCGAGATATATATTGTGTTCATTTTTTTTGGATGGTGTGTTCTTTTTCTCATTTATGTTATTTTCACAATTCAATTATTTCATAAATTCAAGCAAAGCTAGAAATTAATTAATCTAGGATCTAAGGAAAATTAGTTTTCATAGTCTAAGATTTTAGAATATTATAATATCTGTTGTGACAAACTGTTCCAGTTGAATATCCACTGTAATTTACATATCACTTCCACATCAAAAGGAAAAAATGAAAGAAAGGATGTCATGAGGATTCCTAGTCAACTCCATATGTTGATTCTTATCACATAGGAGGGAGAGAATTTAATGATTGAGGATCTTAGGGAATATCCCAATATCAGTGTACAAGAAAAGCTATGCAAAATTGTTATTCACAATTGAATAAAATGTTCAGGTGAAAGGAAGAGTTTCTACTCGCTTACGTGATCTTGTAGTATAAATGGAAAGAAACATGGAGAAAGGAAAGTTGATCCAACTGATTGAATATCGCCTGATTATAACAAGGAAAGTCGTCCAAACTAATATAAGAGGAGACCCCAAAAATAAAGAATTGGCAAAGGAAAACATAATAGGTCATGGAATACAATGTGCATGTCTTTTTATTCAAGGTTGGGAATGTGAATAAGGAAAAAGAGGATGTTGAGGAAACTCTACCCAAACACAAGAGAAAAGGGGAAACTCCTACACATAAGGGTTGGCAGGATAAAACCCCCAATTAAAACTTCGCAAGATCGCGCTAAAATTTTAAAACATTTAGCATTGCCATAGGATGAACACAAGGCATAAGGTTCGTACGATGCAAAGTTTAGAAAATTTAGAGGATAAGGTTCATTCTAAGAGATATTCCACAAATAGAAAGCACTAGAAAAGGAATTGGAGAACATATTAGTGCTAGACATTGATATCTTAAGGAGAAGGACCACCTGATACTCACACACACTAGATTTATACTTGAACACCAAGGAGATGATAACATAAAGTTATTTTTAAGGATTTCTTGTTATTCCCACATATTTTCAATATTGCTGCCAAAAGTGAATTATATTTTCATCAAACCTACTAAAAGTGGATAATATTATTTCACAGAAGCCCCTATTAATTTGAAATGTAAAATTTCAAATTTAAAAATAATGATCATCTAATAGCTTCACCATTTAGCAGTACACACACTTGGATAATTATTCTATCATGCAATGAAAATGCACATTAAATATACATACCATGCACTTGTGAATTTATATAAATTCCTTCTAGGTAGAAAATAATAAATCCCACTTTTTCATTAGAAAATGCTAGGAGCTCATAATATTTATTTAGAAACAAATTACTATTCTTATAAAAGGTAAATTTCCTATCGATTGTGTTCTCAATCCCATTTATTTATATATTTACACTCACCCTTATTGTTCTCTCCTTTGTCTTAATATACCTATTACCTTCCTTCTTATGAACCAAACAATTGGGCTCCTACAAGGTGATGTGCTTGGTCGAATGTGACCCTTTTGAATTAGCTCTTGAATCTACCATTTGATTTATTCCTTCTCTTGAATAAAGAATTTATATACTAGGATATTAGGTAGAGGAGCATTACGTAACAAATCAATTGCATGTTTTATCTGATAGTGTAGACACACCTCTATAGGTGAGGTGAAGATATCTCTACTACCTTATCCACCCACTTTTTTTTGTGTAGAGAGACCCCACACAAAGGTTATGGTGGTCAATACAATAATCTTCCATTCACCTTCCAAGAAAATCATGAAGAGGAAAAATCTCTCCATATTAGGGGTTACCTTCCTACACTACTTTGTTGAGATCAAATAGAATGTGGTATTCAAAACTACCACTGGTACCATGTAGATTTTACCTCCTAAAGTAACAATGACACTATAGGGTCTAGTAGTGTCCTAAAATCATAAACACCATGACACTTGCACATATATAGTTGTCTTAAAAGAACATTCGAGCCTTCTAGTGGGGAAACATCACACAATGTCTCATCTTTTCAGGGATTGATGCCATAGTACATTCAACCTTCCTATTTGACATGAATGTATTTTCCATGGCTAAACTGACCAATGTTTTATGGATGAGGGAACAACATCGTCAACATATTCTTATCCAAATTTATGAGTGGAACAAAATGAATAACATGTTGAATAAAATAACACAAAGATACAGAGAAAACCAACAAATATCCAGTGAACAATAACTTCTATTGAATAAATAAAATAGGATGAAACTGTAAAACTGCAAAACTGAAAACAACCTGCTTGAATGGTGGTAGCTATGTCTAAGAAGATATGTGGTTTCTACGCACATTCATCTGACAAGAATGATTACAATGAGACTCCAGAGGCATTTTTAATATTACTCATGAATTCCAAAACCCTATACATCCAAAAACCTATTTGTGGGAGATGAAACACCAAAAGTTATGTGGGCCCTGATGGGTAAGTTGGTACCTCAACTTCTTGGGGTCATAACGTTTGCATATGACCTCCGTTTTAGGTGCTTGATAGCTCGTTGGAAAGGTATTTTTGAGATGTACACATTATGCCATCAAAATGTGACTCCATCTACAATTTGACTATGACAAGACAAAAGAACATTGTTTAGGGCCCCAAAATAACCCTGTAATTACAGAAAGATGTACTAACATGAAAAATTCCAAAATAATCCAGTTGGATCCGCCACCAATATCCACCTAGAAGTTGTGTAGGTCTTAAAATAGCCCCAGAAGTGTATAACCCACAATTACAAAGAATTACAGAAGAACATGTTGAACTAAAAATTGTCAAGAGTGTAGATTTTAGCCTTGTACAATATTTACGGCAAACATATTTTCAGTAAAAGAACAAAAAAGATACAATGGAAAATACAAACATTACACAGATATTTTTCCCCTGGAAACCCAAACCAGGAAAACCAACATATTTTATATTCATTCATTGTGTTACATTGTTTATAACACAATATACATATAGGAGCCAACAACATCCAATACCCTAACCCAATGACTTGGATTAGTCAACAACCCTAATTCCTTAACCGGATATAGAAAACCATCGGAAAAAATCCATCTGCCAAAAAAACTGCCCAAAAATGCGACATGTTTCTTGAGGAATTTTTTTTTATCAAGGGCACTACCCCCAAACCCTGGTGCAATGCAGACACTAATTCTCTTGCAAAGAATATAACACATACCCAACATTCTCCGACTTGTTGTTTTCTTTGCATATAGGTGGTTGCAGGGTTACATAGTCAACAATCTAGGGTAGAAATGCCCATGGATCCTCTACACCAAGAGAACTTCTCAATGCTCATAGATTTTGTTAATGAATCTGCAACATTCTTCAAAGTGTCCACCTTCATCAACAACACTTTCTTTTCTTCAACCATGTCTCTCATGAAGTGATATTGAATATCAACATGCTTTGTTTTTGAATGATAAGTCAGGTTCTTCGCCAGAAAAATTGCACTCTAACTATCACAATCTATCCTTACAGCTTTTTGTACCAACCCAATACCTGAACACAATATTTGTAACCATATTGCTTCCTTACTTGCATGAGTGGTTGCCATGTATTCAGATTTTTTAGTTGAAAGTGCCACTACAACCTGCCTTTTGCATATCCAACTTATTGCTCCTCCAAACAGGTTAAACACATACCCACTTGTAGATCTCCTACGATCCAGATCTCCAACCCAATTTGCATCCACAAAGCCATGTATATCCACCACTCTGTCCAATCATGGTCTTACTTGGTAGCACAATCCATAGCTAGCAATGCCGCGCAAATACCTAAAAAACCCTTTTTATTGTTGTCCAGTTCTCCTTCCCTGGTTTTGACATATACCTACTCAAAAATCCCATTACATGTGTAATGTCCGGTATAGTACAAACCATTGCATACATCAAACTGCCAACTACACTCACATATGAAACACGAGACATGTCCTCCTCCTCTTCCCGTGTCTTGGGACATTGATCCACAGATAAATTTACACCAACAGGAATAGGAACCTTGATCGGTTTACATTCCTGCATATTAAACCTCTGCAATATTATCTCGACATATTTTCTCTGATTTAACCAGAGTTTCCTATTTTTCAATCTCTTTTAATTTCCATTCCCAAAATGAAATTTGAAGCACCGAGATCCTTTATGTCAAATTTAGAGGACAACTGAGTTTTCACATCCTCGATAATCTCCTTGTTGTTTCCTATCAGCAACATGCCATCCACATAAAAGACCAAATAAATCAAATGATCACCAATTAATTTAAAATACGCATAGTGATCCTCTTTTATTCTTGTGAAGCCAAGTCCCAGCATATAAGTATCAATTTTTTGATACCACATCCTTGGTGATTGTTTTAAACCATATGCAAGATACCAGATATATAAAATATGCAGAACATAAATGAAATGCTAGAAATGACAGAATAACAGTAAAATATCTAGCATAATCTTCACAATACACATAAATGATATACGAAATAGAAAAAGAGATAACACTTTGAATCAGATAGCAATGTTCACAGGCCTCTTCGAGGGGGCAACCTCCAGTTGAGTAGCGCTCTGTTACAATAATCTCCAAGCTAGGGTTTTTCATACCCTCGACCCTTATTTATACTAAATATGTCTATTAAGAGAAGCATCTAGAGGAAGACCCTTCTAGAAGCGGAAGCTTCTATTAGGTCTTCTTACAGCCGCCTTATTCTATTTTATTGAAAGGTCTTATTAATATTGACCTTTATTACATCTGAATACATGGATTTACCTATGTGCGGGTTAGGACCTTAACATGTCCGCCCCCTTAAAAACAACCTTGTCCTCAAGGTTTGAGATGTGGAAACTGCTGCAGAATGGTAGCTGGTTTCCAAGTGGCATCTGCTGGAGTCATATCTTTCCACTGT
>SNQJ01S0128670.1:0-12114 GCA_010110895.2 Picea sitchensis | reverse complement strand
CTAGAAGCGGAAGCTTCTATTAGGTCTTCTTACATCCGCCTTATTCTATTTTATTGAAAGGTCTTATTAATATTGACCTTTATTACATCCGAATACATTGATCTACCTATGTGCGGGTTAGGACCTTAACACCATATAAGGAATTTTTCAGCTTGCATACCAACTCCTTCTTTCCCTTCACAACATAACCTTCTGGTTGCTTCATATAGATTTCTTCTTCCAGATCCCCATGTAGGAATGTTGTCTTCACATCCATATGTTCTACTTAAAAATCAAATGCGGCAGCAACAGATAACAAATTAAAAAAATGTTGTAGAAGTTAACTTGGCAATAGGAGAAAAAATTTCATCAAAATCAATTCCCTCAACCTGGGAATAACCCTTTTCTACTAATCGAGCTTTGTATTTCTCCACTTTTCCTTCTGCATTAATCTTCTTTTTAAATACCCATTTTCTGCCAATAGGCTTCCTTCCAGTCGAAAACTCCACTAGATCCCAAGCCCAAAGTTGTGATTTCTTCATCCATGGCCCTTTTCTAGAGATTTCCATCCTATGAATCCACTTCCTTCCTTACAGTTCTAGGATCATCATCAGTAATAGACAAAGAAAAATTTGAATGGAAATAACATGGAGTATACCTTTCCAGTAGCCTTATTTCTCAAACCAATTTCCTTAATACTGGAGTATGAGGATCTTCTTCTTCTCATTCTTGTTCTTCTGTAGAGTCTGACTCATCATCCTTTAAATCAAACTCTATTTTATCTGGTTCTTCCTTACTTGGTAGGAATTCATGTTTAACAACATCCTTCATTTCTCCAAATGCCACATCTCATTTATACACTGCCTTCTTAGTTTATGGGTTCCAAAGCTTATAACCTTTGAGACCATCTTTATATCCAATAAAGATACACTTTTTAGCCTTCTTATCTAGCTTACTCATGTTTTCCTTTGGAACATGAACATATGCATCAAAGCAAAATATCTTGAGATGTGTGAGAGAAGGTTTCTTACCAGTGCATACCTCTTGTGGAGTCTTGTCATACAGTGTCGATGAGGGTGATTTGTTGACCAAGTAACATGCAACACCCACTGCCTCTGCCCAGAATTCTTTCCCTAACCTGACACCAATGAGCATGCACCTTGCTTTTTCCATCAGCATCATGTTCATTCTTTCTACAACTCCATTTTAATGAGGTGTATATGGAGTAGTCTTTTTCCTTTCTATACTGCACTTCTTACATAATTCTTCAAATTCATTCCCACATAACTCTCCGCCATTATCTGACCTCAACACCTTAATTATTTTCTCTGCTTGATTATCAACAAGAGCCTTAAACTCTTTAAAGTTGTCAAAGACTTTAGATTTCTTCCAGAGGAAATATATCCAAGTATTCCTTGAGAAGTCATCTATAAATGAGACATAGTACACAGATTTTCCCAATGATGGGACCGATGCATGTCTAAAAACATCAATGTGACCGATGCATGTCCAAAAACATCACTGTGAACTAGTTATAAAATTCCTTCTGCCCTCGTTGTACCAGAAGGGAATCTTACCTGATTTTGCTTCCCATATACACAATGTTTACAGAAATCAAAATCCAGAGATCAGTTAGACATACCTTCAACCATACCTTTACCGTGTAGTAGTCGAAGACCCTTCTCTCCGATATGCCCTAGTCTTTGATGCCACAACATAACCTTTTCTCCAGAGACTATAGGATTTATTTCTTCTTCAACTCCAATATCAGGAACAATGAAACTATTACACCCATCACTAATAATGTTTCCTTGTATCTTATACAGATTTTTAAGCCGAACTCCTTTCAACAACACCATTGCTCCTCGAACCATCCTACATCTTTCCTTTTCAAATATTGTTCTTACCCCTGCATCGTCCATTTTCCTTAAAGAAATCAAATTTCTGGCCAAACCTAGGATGTACAGAACACCAAGTAGTGTTCTAATACTTCCATCTATGAGCCTCAACTTGACTTTTCCTCGTCCTATGATTTTGGTTGTCGAATCATCACCTAAGAAAACATTACCTCCATTATACCTTTCATATTCACAGAACCACTCCCTGTGGGGAGTCATATGAAAGGATGCACCTGAGTCAACCAACCATGCCTCATGATCTGCATGTGTTCTTGAAGAATCCAAGTACACATCCCCTCCCTCTTATTTGGAGGTCTTTTCTTCTATAGAAGGAAATTCTTCAGATCCCTTCTTTTTCTCAACTTTGGATCTACAATACTTCTTGTAGTGCCCTTCTTTTTCACATCTCCAACATACCTCTACAAAATTTCTGGTAGATTTAGATCTACCCTTAGAATTAGATCTCCCACTTGAGAACTTAGATATATTTATTTCCTGGTAGCATCCTCTTGCAAATAATGCATATGTGCTATGTCCTTCCATATTCTTCTGTCTCATCTCCTCCGATAACAAGGATGAGACCACTTCATCAAACTTCAAGGTAGTTTTATTACTACCTATGGCCACAACCACACTATCCTATGAGTTTGGTAAAGAACACAGTAAGCTAATACACTTATCTTCATCTGAAATTTTAATCTCGATAGATACTAACTGACTTACCACAATATTGAAAGAATTCAAATGCTCTGCCACCGAGTCTCCATCTCTTATCCTCAGATTATATAGCTTCTTTCTCAGGAGTAGTTTATTTACTAGGGACTTAGATTGATACAACTTCCCCAACATATCCCATAAATCCTTGGTTGTAGCTTTCTCTGACTCATTCAGTAATATTGAATCTGAGAGACATAGTCAGATTGTGCTCTTCACCTTCCGATCCAATTTTTTCTAGTCATCTGCTGAAGTTTCTATAGGTGCCATACCTGGATCTACCGTGATCCACTAATCTCTATCCACCAATAGATGTTCCATCTTGAGCTTCCACAACTCAAAACTTTGCCCATTGAACTTCTCGATCTCCATTTTCGAATTGCTTGCCATTTCTTTTCACCTGAAAAATCAATACCATAGATCTCTCGCTATAACAAGGGTTATCAAAGTCCAAAGATAAACCCTTGACCACAAAGGCGTCCCCCTAAAGCCAACAAAAATCTGATACCAAATGTATATTTTATCCTTGTAGAATATTTACTGCAAACAAATTTTTCAGTAAAAGAACAGGAAAAATAAAATGGAAAATACAAACATTACATAGAGATTTTTCCCCTGGAAACCTAAACTAGAAAAACCAACATATTATATATTCATTCATTGTGTTACATTGTTTACAATACAATATACATATAGGATCTAGTGGCATCCAAAACCCTAACCCAATGACTTGGATTAGTTAACAACCCTAATTCCTTAACTGGAAATAGAAAACCATCGGCAAAAAACCATGTGCTGAAAAACCGCCCAAAAATGTGACACGTTTCCTGAAGAAAAAAAAATTCTCGGGGGTGCTACCCCCCAACCCCTGTGTGCCCAATGCAATGCAAACACTACTTCTCATGCAAAGAATATAACACATACCAACAAAGAAGAGAAAGTTGGAATAGGTGGGTGGCCACCAATATCCACTTGGATAATTCCTCCCCCCTTAGGAAGCAATGGTCTCCATTGCATTGAGTTCTCCCATTAGGTGAGGAAATTTATATTAAATTTGGCTCTAGGTGAGCCACTTTCCTTGGTGCAGAAGTTTCCCTTCCTTGACAACCCGATAAATTTGGATCCTGTGCTGGCGAGTTCCCTTGACCTCTGTGTCCACTATCTGATTAGTGGATGCATGTTCCATGTAGTGAGGGTTGAGCTCTGTTGGTGTCAATTGTTCTGCGATCTCCAAGGTGTCTAATAATAGTGGAAAATATGGCCAGAGGAAGTCTACATTGAACACTGGGTGCAAGCTAAGGAATGGGGGATTTTTGAGCTCAAAATCATTGTCACCCACAACCTTGGTGATAGTGTAGGGCCCATAGCGAAGTGGATGGAGCTTCCAATGGGGCCCTATAAGGAATTCTTTCTGTAAATGTAACCATACCTTGTCTCCCATATGAAACTTGTGTGGTACCCGATGTTGATCATGGAACTTCTTGTACTTAGCAATGGCTGTTTGCAAAATCTCATGGACATGTTGGCGAATGAGCCGAATCCACTCAATGAATCTGGTGGCTTTGTAGGCCTCAAACTGAACATGGGAAGAATCACTGTGTGTGGTTTCAAGAGGTAGTGGAACATCAATGGGACCCAATGGTTGGAATTTGAGCCCCACCTGAAATGGGCTATGGATGATGGAGTTATGCAGAGACATGTTATAGCTATGTTGAACATAGGGAAGACTCCCATCCCATGCACAGGAATGCTTAGAGTTATACATGCACAGGATGTGCACAATCATTCGATTGACGACCTCCGTTTGACCATCTATTTGAGGGTGGAAGGCAGTGGTTTTAGTGAGCTTGGTGTCCAAAAATGACCAGAGACTTGACCAAAATGTGTTGAGGAACCTGTTATCTCGATCGGAGATGATGGTCCATGGTATCCAAAAATGGACCCACACTCGTTCGAAGAAGATCTTGGAATTATCTTCCGCTATGAGAATATCCATCTTCGAAAACCGATCAACCACCAAAAAGATGTGATCATTGTGTTTCTTGGTGGATGGAAGAAAAAACATGTAATCCATCGATATGGATTCCCAAGGCCTCTTGGGAGTAGGAAGAGGGTTGTATAATCCTTTCTTCTTGACGAATGGCTTGGCAATGGCACATGAAGTGCAAGATATGATATACTTGTTGACGTCCTGTCGAAGTTTTGGCCAATAAAAATGTTTATGTAGAGAGACCACAGTTTTCTTCATGCCAAAATGACTTTCCATCTGACTATAGTGAGCCTCCCAAATCATATTTTCACACTCCCTTGCAGGAACACAGAGATGGCCTAGATGGCATAACAATCCATCCTGAATGTGAAAAATGGTGACATTCGCGACTGTACCCAAGAGCTGATAGGTGGTGGTGAAGTCAGGATCTTGTTGATAAAGTTGGGGCCACTCAGATGACTCATGCCCACAGGAAGGGAGCATGGTGGTGAGTGCATCCATGGGAGGTTGACTGAGGAAGTCAATGACATGATTTGTGCTCGCTATCTTATACTTGATTTTTAGATGGAACTTTTGCAGGTATGTGGACCACTTTTTATGGCGATCGTTCCACAACTTCCCTTGTGTTTGTATGAACTGTAGAGGTTTGTGATCAGTGTGGATGATTGTCTCCTTTCCAAGAATGTAATGTTTCCATTCACGATATTCTTGCACAATGGAACACATTTCTTTGTCATAGGTGTGGTATTCTGGACAATATCTGAGATTTTCTATCTATGGTATGCTACTGGATGATTGTGTTGAGAGAGAACTACACCTACAACATAGTCGTATCCATCAGTCTCAACATTGAACAGTTGTTGCAAATTGGGTAAGGAGAGTATTGGAGCTAAGAACAAGCAATTCTTAAGATCATCAAATGATCGTTGTTGTTCCTTCCCCCATGTGAAATTTTCCCTGCCACCTCCCTTGGTCACATGGCTAAGGGCTTATGCAATATGGGAGAATCCCAACATGAACCGTCAGTAGAAGTTGGCAAGTCCCAAGAAGCTCCAAAGCTTGATTAGTGTGGTCAAGGATGGCCAATCATAGATGACTTAGATATTAGTTGGATCCACATGCACCCCTTGCTCATCAATAATGTATCCCAAGTAGTGGACCTTGTTCATGCCAAATGATCATTTTTCCAAGTTTTCATATAGATTGAACTGCCATAGAGTGCTTAAAACCTGTTGAATATGATGCATGTGCTCCTCCCAAGTTCTGTTGAAGATGAAGATGTCATCCAGATATAGCACCACAAAAGAGTTGGTGAAGGGTCTCAATACATAATCCATCAACCTCATGAAAGTGGCTGGTGCATTTTTTAAGCCAAAGGGCATGACTAGCCATTCAAAGAGACCTTCTTTAGATTTGAATGTTATCTTTCATATATCAATTGGTTCGATGGGAACTTGGTGGTAGCCAGACTTTAGGTCAATCTTTCTAAATAATTATTTCCCCTTAAGTTGGTCAAGAAGGTCGTCAATTCAGGGAATTGGGTACCAGTTCCTAACTATGATTTTGTTTAATGCTCTATAATCAATGCAGAGTCGTCAGGTCTCGTATTTCATCTGCACCAGTACAATAGTATTCCACAAGGGGAAGAGTGGGGCATGATGTGCCCCTTTTGAAGCACCTGTTGGATCGGATACTTGATTTCATCATTTTCCATCAATGAGTGACGATAGACTGATCCATTAGGAAGAGGTAAACTGGGGGTTAGATCAATTGGATGTTTGACTTGGAAGTGCATCAGTACCCCGGTGAATGAGGAGAAGATGTCTTTGTACTCTTCCATGATCTCATCCATTTCATTTTTTTGCAAAGAGAGTCTCTGTGTAGAGGCCAAAGATGTGGTGGAAACCTTCTTCTTACTATGATCACAGATCACAAAGAATACAAACTTCATGGTCTATGAAATGACCTTACTACATTTCCTAGAAAAGACTAAAGAAATAATGGTAGACAGAGATACCTCTGATATCCTATACAATTGTCTACCCAAAATAATAATAACACTGCGGGGTCTAGACTCATACACAACATGTCGCTTCCAAAAATATGGTTGTCCTAAAATAACATCAAAAAATTCAAGGGGAGTAATATCACACAATACCTCATCTTTGAAGGGCTTGATGTCATAGGGAAGACGACACTATTGGCCGACGCAGAGATCTCTTCCTTGTCGAATCTAGCCGATGGTATAGGGTTTCGGGCGCAATGTCATCGGCAGGTCAAGTTGTTTGATGACCTTTGCTGAGATCATGTTCTTATGAATGCTTCTATTGACAATGAAATGAAGAGAAGCCCCCTTTACACACATTTGTGAGTTAAAGAGGTGTTCTCATTCCTATGTTTCTTCTGGTTCGCTTGGTTGGAATTTGGTGGTAGAAAAATTAATAATTTGCTTCCCTCCTTCTGGATTTGATTCAGAGTCAGAATCTTCCTCTAAATCAGAAGATTTCAGCTCGATCACCAGTGATTATTTGGAGCGACATTCTTTGGTGTTGTGCCAAGGGATTTTATGTTATTCACACCACTTTCCTGTGTCCTTCTTCGACTTCTCATTACCCTTCTTATGTTGTGGCTTCGACTGGTTGTCCTAAGAGTGGCCATATTTTCTCTATCCATTGTTTTGTGGGTTGGGGTCACCTTTGCACTGCTTCGATTGTGATAAGTTTGCAAATCCAAACTCTCACCTCTTCTGCTTAAATTTTTGCTCGATCTTAACATCATATCTATAAGCTGCACCTAATGATGCGATGTCTAGAAAATCCATTTTTTTTTTAATGTATCTATGTAGAAAACCGCAATATTTTAGCACCAGATGTCATTCAGAGTATTTGATACCCAATTTGGTGGGTAGGGTATGGAAAATATTGGTGAAATCTGGTACTATCTGGTCCCTTTCCCGACGTAGAGTGGTTCATATTGTGTATTGGTCCTTGTAGCTTCCAACAGGGTAGTATTGTTATTTAATGGCATCCCTGAAGGAATCCCATGTGGGGGTGACCATAAATATTGTAGATTCCTCTATGTCCCTTTCCTAAGACTAAGTATCCCACTAGTCCTTAACATGGGGGACAACCTTGAGGAATGCAAAAGTAATAATTTCCCTGTCGAAAAAATTGTGGACCGAAAATTACCCTTCAAGCATATTCATCCATTTATCTACAACATCTACATCTATCAGTCCTTCAAATAATGGAATATCAAAAATTACTTGTACCTTAAAGGGGGTTGCATGGTCACTTGATGAACATGCATCTCCTGTGGGAAGTTGTCGAAGGATCTATGCAAATTTGTCCATTATTTCATTCCTTTGTCATGCAAGGGATTCCTCAAGCAACATTTTAATAGGATCTCCTGCTCCATCATATTTCTTATCACCCCCCATGGTTTATTTTTGAGTTTGTCGCGACCGATCTTGCAAAGGCTTGATTGGTTCAAGTCCCAAATTCTTGTACCTAGATCTTGTCGGGGACATGCACAAAGAAAAATAAATGAAGAGCATACTGCTCTGATACCATTGATATGGATTTATGAGAGGAACGAAATGAATAATAGACTGAATACAATAACACAAAGATATGGATAACAACAACCGATGACTAGTGAACAATAACTTCTATTGAATAATTAAAATAGGTTGAAACTGTAAAACTATAAAACTGAAAACAACTTTCTCGAATGGTGGTAGTTGTCTCTGAGAAGAGATGTGGTTGTTATGCACATCCGTCTGAGCAGAATGATTACAATGAGACTCCAAAGGTATTTTTAACATTACTCATGAATTCCAAAACCCTATACGTCCAAAAACCTAACCCTAGGAGATGAAACACCAAAAATTATGTGGGCTTCAAAGGGTAAGTTGGTACCTCAACTTCTCGGGGTCGTAATTTTTGCATACAACCTCCGTTTTAGGCGTGTTATAGCCCATTGGAAAGACATTTTTGCGAAATACACATTATTTTGTTAAAATTTGACTTCATCTAAAATTTGACTTCGTCTAAAATTTGACTGTGGAAATCCAAAAAAAAAAAAAAAAAAAAACATTGTTTAGGGCCCCAAAATGGCCCTGGAAGTACAGAAAGATGTACTAACATGAAAAATTCCAAAACAATCCAGTTGGATTATGTGGGTGGCCACAAATATCCACCTGGAACTTGTGTAGGTCTTCATATAGCCCCATAAGTGTAGAACCCACAATTACAAATAATAACAGAAGAACGTGTTGAACTAAAAAATTTGAAGAGGAGTTATTTGGAATAGGTGGGTGTCCACCAATATCCACTTGGATCATCTTTAAACTTCTACTAATATCATGTTCTTCCAGTTTTTACTGACAATAATGAAATGTAGTGGAGTCCCCTTCAGCCATATATGAGTGGAAGAGGTAATTACCTTCCTCAGGCTCCTTTATCTCCTTTGGTTAGATCTTTATGATAACAATGGTAACACTAGGTTCCACATTGATGATTTATTTTCCCTTTAAACATCATTGAGTTAGATTCCAATCCATAATCTATTTTTGAGGCTTTCACCTTGGCCAACATGTTAAAATAATTTATGTGTTCATTTTTCACCATAGACAATATCTCTATTGTCACCCATCCATAGGCATGAAGCCACCCCCGAGCACCTTAACCTTTGACATAACTATTCTTGAAAGTCATACTAAAACCAACCATACACAACTACAACAACTACAACTTCACTACTCTCTTAAACTTGTGCCATACTTAGTAAGAATATCACCAAGAGTATTGCCAATAATATAACCAAGAATATCACTTAGAGAGAGGCCAAGACCAAGATATGACCATACGCCTTTATTACTCCTTGCAGCTGCAGCTCTCCACAAGGCTTGTGATTTGAATGGGTGTACAAATGAGCTAAAACGTCTTGTATTTATATTAATTTGTCCAGTGACTTTTCTGGATAGGCCGACCTGACTTTCTGGTAATTATATTTTATGTTTATCTTTCCCTGTGGATCCTACTTGTCTTTTTGGAAGATAATATTCTAATATTATTTTTTCTGTTAGGTCGACTTGTCTTTTAGGGGTTTGACACATCTTTTTAGGGTTTTCCTTTCTTCTGGAATATTCCATTCTAGTCAAAGGTTACACGTGGAGGTTAATACCTCCCGCAACTACCGTAACATCAACACTCCCTCCTATCTAGGGAGGTATTAACAGTAATGGTCTTGAACACACACAAACCATTCTACTAGTTTCATCATCATAGCCATACAAGCTATCTCACGATCTCACAAATCAAGTCACAAGTATCATCATCACCATCAATATCATCTGATATCATCCAAGCATCAACATACATTACTGTTTGCATCATCTCTCGAGGCCATACTATATTTGCTTAATAGGGCATGATGTTGAATAAGTCATGTGATAAAATCAACGCACTCAGCAGAGTGTCTCAGATGATTCACCCACTTAACATATTGATACAAGGACCATTCTTCTAATCTGAACATGCATCCTAGAAGAATGGTTTTCCCAACAGATGTTGAAAGCGCCGCAATGGTCTACAAGGACCATTCTTTTAATCTAGACCTATATCCTAAAAGAATTTCATTCCTCCTAGATGTTGAAATCCATGCCATGGGCTAGAGAAACCATTCCTACAGGAATTTCGGTCTCGGACTATTTTCTAATTAGGTCATATGTACCATAGATATCAATCTCTATCCATATTCCTTAGAAAATATCATTCCCATATCAACCACCCTAATCAGGACGTCATGTCCTTAAGGGGTGAACTATTCAACCTGATTGGACCAATAACTATGCCTAAGGATAATATCGATCCTGAACCATTTTCCTAATCCGACCACAATTTTTTCCTTAGGAAAATACTAGTCCATGATACGTCAACAATCTGTCAACCTGGACCATTCTCCACAGGGAGAATGTTTGTCCACCAACAATCTGTTATGCCTAGACCATTCTCCTCCTAGAGAATGTGTGTCTACCAACACACTGAATATCCATCTGGTTGGAAATCATCTCCAACACTAGAGGTATTCTCCATGGAAATAAAATAGTAGCATACAAATGCTACAATGCCATCCAATATAACACAACGGTGTCTATCCATAGTAGTACATAACTAATTCCCAGTGGTACACAACCACTCCTAGTAGAACACGGCTACTAACCAGTGACACACAATCACTACCAGTGGAACACATCCACCATAGTAGCATACAACTATTGTCTAGTGACATACAGTCTCCACAACAATCAAATGGTATCATCTGATATCATCCGTCATCAACAATGTCATCAGCTGCATCACCTCTAATTCATACTAGCATGATGTGAATGCATCATATCTACGATGTAATAGCATGATCTGAATTATCATCTACATCATCTCTAAGACATACTATCATGACATATATAGCATGATTCCAATGCATCATATCTAAGTTGTATGCCACCTCTAAGTTGTACTCGCATGATGTAGATCAATGCCTCACTATGTCATATCTAAGTTGTATGATCATCTCTAAGTTGTACTAGCATGACATATCTAGCATGATGCCAATGCATCATATCTGAGTTGTATGCCACATCTAAGATGTACTCACACACTATTACATATGACCAAATTTGCGATGGTTTTTCATTGCTATTGCCACACTTATCCGTCGCAATTTCCATGAAAGACAAGACTTTTTTTCGTCGCTATATCCATGAACCAAGTGTTCATGGAAACAATGACAAAGTTATCTCTCCACATGTCATCACCATCAAGATGGGTTAACCCTATGCATCGTCGAAATTACAACTAAATTTTGTCGTAATTACGATGAAATTGCGTCACAATGTAAAAAACATTGTGGAAAGTTGTGACGCAAAAGTGTGGCAATAGAGACGAAAATTTATGCCAAGAAAAAAACTTACGAGGCAGATGTTGTATGTGCGATGAAAAACCGTGGCAAATTTCAACGAAAATTCGTCACAATAGCGATGAAAATTTATGCCAAGACCAAACTTACGACGTAGATGTTGTATGTGCGACGAAACACCGTGGAAAATTGCGATGAAATTCCGTCCCTATTGCCACGGTTGTTCAAAATAAAAATGTGGGTTCTGACGAACTATCGTTGATATTGCGACGTGTCCTTTAAGTTTAAAAAAAAAAATACATGAGATATGGTATTACCATATTACATTATAATATGGTATACCATATTACATTGTAATATGGTAATACCATATCTCGTTGTAATATGGGAATTCCATATTACAATGTAATATGGTAATGCCATATTACAATGTCTCTACTTTCTCAACAAGATGCAAGAAGTTATTTTTAAAAACAACTTAGGATAGTGATTTTTCCTGAGTGGGATGGTGACATTGGCATTCAACAAGATAGGAAGTAATTCATTGATGACAAGTGTTGCAGGTGTGCAGGTCCACAAGTGTACCAGGTGTGCAGCTCCAGAGGTGTAGCC
>SNQJ01S0128668.1:0-17394 GCA_010110895.2 Picea sitchensis | reverse complement strand
TCATGGAGATATGGATCCACATTGTATGTTTGGTTTCCTTATCCTTAGTCAGTACTTTCATGGATACACAGTGTATAGGTCGATGGTCGTGCTTTGAGTCAGATTGTATCGAGCACGGGTATGCCTACCTCAGGATGATTTATATATATATTGTTTGATTTTTTCTTGCAACTTCCATCTAAATCTCTTATTTCAGCACCCCTCACATGTGTAAAATTTTTGGCCATCAACATTTCTTCAGACCTCACATTTTAGGGGGAAATTTGTTATACGTAAAATTTTCACACTGCCTAGTGTCGTACTAAGTGTCGCACTTATGTCAATTTTTCATAAGTGTTTCACTTATGTACAGTTGTGTTTCCGAGTGTCATAATTCCAAAACAACACTTTCCTAAGTGTCACATTCATATTTAATCACTTTGACACTGTGTAACAACACTTTGTCATCATCCCTAACCCTTGAGGACAAGAAAAACCCATTTTGAAGGTCGAAAACATGACTTTTTCCTTCAATTTTTGGTTGATTTTTAAGGAGGATGCCTCCCTTCTCATGCATAGGGAGCACCCCTCCCTTCATGGACACCCCTTAGTAGACCATTTGGGAGCATCCAAGATTCCCTGTTTTCCATTCTAGGGGAACGTCCTTCCTGTTAGGAGAGTTTTAATCGATTCCTCCTTTTTATGTGGGATAAGTTCCGAGGATATTTGGGTTGTTATGGTTTGAGGTGACTCATGATCTCAATATATTATACTTTTGGAATTCATTCCTAACATAATGAGGAAGAATATCAACCTTATGCACCTAATCCTTAACCATTCCCTTGATTCCCTATGATGGTTAAACCTCCCAAGCTCCTATATAAACTAGGCCTCTCAAGGTTGAAGGGAGATCATACAAAAAGTATAAAACTTTTGATATCATACTTCATAAGTATTGTGGAAGTGTACATAAATGGATGGAAAGGATAAGCATGGAGGAAGCTTGCATCCCATTGTAAGTTCCATTGTTTCTTATATATATTAAATTGACCTATTTCCTCATTTCCATTGTTGTTTCAATTCATTCTTGAATGAGTGTAAATTGATTAGGATCGTATTTACCTAACTTGTTGCGACTATTAGAAGAGGAGGGTAGTCTTATTCTTTTCCAGGTAGACTACATCTGAAGATGGATTGAATCCAACTTCAGAGTGACGAGGACAACTGACGTAAACTGGTACTTCTCTCTCCTTCTCCTTTTCTCTCTCATTTCATGTATGAATGGATGGAATATTTAGGAATGTTAGGTACCATTTGTTTGAACTGTATTAGTTGAAGAAAAACCAACTAAGGAGAGCTCAACCTGTCCGCGGGGGGATATTTCCCACAACAATCAGAAATCAAATGATTTATTTTGAGAGGAAAGGGGTCACTTCAACATCAGCTCATGTTGAGTCTTCCACACAATCTATTTTCATAAATAAACCAATTAATACTTTATTCCATAATCAGCCAAAGGATATTCTCTCTAGGGATTGGTGTAATTTATGTGATAACAATCATGAACAAAGTACTTGTGAAGTCAAGAAAATATAACAAGAGTGAATCTTTGGTAAAAATACTGAAAAAAACATTGTTTCCTTAGATTGGATTCTTTAAGAGGATGTAATGATGGTAAACACAAGGAATAAATCATATTCAAATAGAGGGAAGAGTGGTAACCTAAAGAACACTTTTCCCCCTAGTCCATCCTCTCAATATACAAATCCTCAGGTTGTTACAAAAACTCAAATTCAAGAGTTATCAACCTATTTACCTCCATAAAAGTATAAAATTCTTAAGCAACTAGCTAATATAAAAGCAGATGCATCCCTCTTGGACATGGTCACCATCCCTAAACAACAACATATGAAGAATTATATGGAAGGTAAAACTTATACAATATCTAGTCTATCTAAAAAACATGATGGAGATGATCCGCATGTAAACAATTTATGTGTAAATAATTTTAGAAACTCTGTAAAAAACTATCCCTTTCACATATCTAAAAGGTGGATATATGGTAAAGAATTTTCATTGTTGCTTAATATATGGTGGATCTAGCCCTAGTGTTATGTCCAAGATTATTATGGAAGAATTAGGAATCTCTTGTACAAATAAAAATTCAAGAAGTATTTTTTCATATAATAATCAATAGCAAACAACGATTGGTGAAATCAAGGATGTGACTTTAGTTCTTTGTGCCCATCCTGAAATTAGAACCACATTGAATATTCAAGTAATTGATATGCCCGTCAGTAACTATTCTATTATTTTGGGTAGATATTGGAAAAATTTGATATGGTAAAGAATTTTCATTGTTTCTTAATATATGGTGGATCTAGCCCTAGTGTTATGTCCAAGATTATTATGTAAGAACTAGGACTCTCTTGTACAAATAAAAATTCAAGAAGTATTTTTTCATATAATAATCAATAGCAAACAACGATTGGTGAAATCAAGGATGTAACATTAGTTCTTTGTGCTCATCCTGAAATTAGAACCACATTGAATATTCAAGTAATTGACATGCCCGTCAAGAACTATTCTATTATTTTGGTAGATATTGAAAATTTGAAATGATGTTGTTTTATATCATTAGAGGCTCATGTCTTCTATCATTCCGTAAAAAATGGAAATAACATTAATATTTTAAGGGAACACTTAATTTCACCATATATAAAAAAAATCCTCCAACCAAATGCTAATTACATTGAGGAAGATATGGGTGTATAATCAATTTTTTCCTTTTAGAAGATGACTTTTCTCATGAACAACCTTATGATTATGAATATGGAATTTGGCATATTCACTTTGATGGTTAATGCTCTAATGAAGGAAGGAAATGGAGTGAACTGTATTTGCACTCCTCCTATAAAATTCACAATTTTTCCTACATACTAGAATTTTCTTGTACTGGTAATGTTACTGAATTTAAAGCCTTTCTATTAGGATTTGAAAATTCTTACAACCTAGGATATTATCATCTCATTGTCTTTGGATATTCATAACTTGTTGTCAACTTGGTAAGAAAAAACTATAATCATACTAACAAGTTGTTGAAAAGATGCACTGCTGTTTTGTATTTAATCCAAAAAATCTATTATATTTTAACATCACTGCATAAAAAGGGAATTAAATTCAATAGTTGATAAGTTGGTTATTTATAACCCTGGCCCTATGTAATTAATAGGGACCAACACTTTAAGTCTATTAAAAATCCATAAATTGAAACCAATAAGATTACTTAATGCTAGAAAACTCAAGAATTTATTCAAGATATAAGCACATGTTAAATTAATTAATGGAACAACAATTTCATAACAGTAATAAAATAAATTACCTTCATGATGCTAATTCCCCTGCTGATCTCAAGTGCTATCCTTTTCCTTGCTTTCCTTCCTACTGGATGTAATCGGGGACTAAACTCCTCGCCTAAATCGACTAACTCTCCCAACCATGTTTCATCTAGCTCCCTAGCTCCAGGAAACCGAAGGAATCCCCGCCCCGTGTCTAAAACTCCCAGCTAGAATCTAAGGTTCCTACAATGGTTCCCCAAAACCGTAGAACCCAACAACAAAACCAAAACAAACCGTAACTGGCCAGCCTTCTCTCCAAAATGCTTCCCTCCCAAAATGACAATCATCCCCGTAAGACTCCTCCCCGCCATATCCCCCTTCACCGACTCTCCTCTCATTAATTTCCTTATATCCTCCTTTATTATCCTATCCCCTTCTTTAATATATTATCCCTTCATTAATATCTTATCCCTTTCTTTAATGTCTTTATTCCCTTCTCGACACGTGAATGAATTTAATTAAAATGAAATTAAGATTATTGGCCCTTTAAATTTATTACCCATGTCATTGAATGTGATATGTAATCAATTAATTAATTAATTAATCGCATCAAATTAATTAATATTATTAATACTAATCATTGTTTAATTAAACCATATTAGGACAATTGAATATCTAATTAATTATATTTTAAAATCCCAATGAACTATTTAACTAGGGTCGTTAAATTACCCACCCTTCGAGAAACTTCGTTCCGAGGTTAAGGTATCTCATGATACAAGAAAAAGAAACATGATTCACACATTCATGACAATTAACCGACACTACTAGTAAGTAGCCAAGAAAACTCATACATACAGTGTACATGTACAAGAAATGCATTGTGTAGCTAGTACAAGTTCTGTGCATGTACTAATAATCAATAACAATCACCCTTATAGTATTTTATGTATGTATCCAACTAATCAACAAGACTAGTCTTTATAAAAGACACAAACCAATCAAATGGTTGGGAAATCCTTTAATTACAAATATCTAGTTCAACAATTTTATTTAGACAACTATGGTTTAGTTATTTACCATGAATATTCCTCATATACACATTTCTTTTAGAAGGAAAAACAATAAGTTCTACCATAAGACAAATTTCCATACTTTCTCAACTATTTCTACTCATCCTTCCTCCCTAACTTACTTCCATCTCCATTCCTATCCTTCCTTCATAGGACTATCTTGGAGCATCAACCATATTGACCTTAACTCCAAATAGAACCCATAAGCCGAAGTGTCAACTCTCTAATTCTTCAAGTTTCCCAAAGGTAACTCCACGGGCCATCATCAATGCCTTTGGGGAGCTGGATCTAGCTAATCAGTCTCCTCCCATGACTTTAGGGTTTCGAGGAGACACAATGGGAAATGCCTCCACCCTCCTAATCATAACTAGTCCACACCCTAAAATGGAATATACAGTAACTCAAGTAAGCTGTTGGGAGTTTTTCATCGCTTATTCTGCTTGGTAGTCTCATCTAAATCCTATTAACGGGTCCACGTATCATAGCAATGCATCCAAAACCAATATACTCACATACAAATATACCATACTACTCCAGGTCATGATATCCACTTTCATCATCATTACGCTGGCTATTTCATAGTCTATAACCTCGGAAATTCAATCAGAATATCAAACTCATATATTTCATGCATTATCATCACGTGGGCTCTCATGCAATGTATCATTTTAATTTCCAGAACTGTACCAACAACTTAACACGAAGTTTCAAGTTAGAAATAGATCTCCATAATATCCCTATAATTCAATTTCAATAACGATCATAAGATTATCATTTTACCAAAATAGATTTCATCACATACAACATCATTCTAATAGCATTTGGGTTATCTTATAAAATTTCAAGACTTCACAGTGTGTGTCGCATCATATACATCAACATTAATAAAATTTTAAAACATTCAACATTTTACATTCACATAGTAGATCTATTATTCTTCATCATCAATAACATTTAAACATTCATAAAATTTTGCATTCACATAGTAGATCATATTACATTCATCTACCATCACTGTAACATTTAAATATCTACAACGCATTCATACTTAAAAAGTTTAAGTGTACTACTTTAATAAGTTTCACTAGAAGAGAAATAATATAAGTAGTATTCCTGTGTAATCCTCGGGTTGTCTAAGCCAAAAGGTGGTGTTACATACACCAACCTTCTAGAAACATATTCTCTAGGTGGTCAAAAAAGGGAGGGGATAGTCTCAAGTAATGTTCCCCATGCCTTCAAGTAAAGTGCATCCCCAACTATACTATCCCATTGACCCTAACTTGGTCTACCGTGACGGTTCTCTGTGCTGTCTTTACCTACTACCAATATGCTTAACGGTTCTTACCGCGAGGGTTCTACCGCCCAATAAATGCAATTCCCTTCCAATTTAGTTTATGTGGATTACGCTAAATATAATGACGTGAAAATGTATATTAAACATTATGAGTTTTATGTATGGGGTGGCGTGACAGACGATAGGCAACGGGTCCAATTTTCTTGGATTCTGAACCTATAAATCGAGGTGGACAACTTTGTTCCATTCTCGAACCGGGTATGGTGCTTTTATTAGGCCCGATACAAATGAAAACCTAGTCTCCCACTTCATAACTTCGGTCGGTCCCGGGTGGTGCACCGCATAACTTTTCTCTCATCCTCTGCTTTTGAATTTAATTTGAATCACCCCACTCTCCATCTCTTTGGATCACTTCGCCCAACTATTACCGATCTTCTAATCTTTCGCATCCCAACTCAATGGCGCTTTGCATGGCCTTCCATACAAATCTTCTTAAGGTGGCATTCCGATGGAACTATGATAACTGTTATTGAAAGCAAACTCTACCAAAGGTAGGTAATTTTCCCAATGGGTTTTATCATCCATTACATACATCCTATGCATGCCTTCCATGACTTGATTACTCTCGTTTTCCTAACTGCCGTGATGATAAGTTGTGTTTAAGTTCAACTGAGTCCCTAATGTTGACTACAAACTTGTCCAAAACCTAGAAGTGAATCGAGTCCCTATCTCAAATGATCTTCTAGGTTCCAGTAAACGGATAACTCACAAACACACATGCCACATTAGTAAGATTGTAAGTGTCTCTATCCGGAATAAAATCAGCACTCTTCGTCAAAGTGTCAAAAAATACAAAAACAATATCAAAAAAAAAAAAAAAAAAAAAAAACCCCACAACAAAATCCATAGTAGAAATGACTTCCCATTTTGGACATAGGAACATCATGGTTGTAGGAGGTCATTTTGGGCATAGTGAGTCGCTCTTCACTTGTTGACACTCTAGGAATTTTGTGATGAAATGGACTACATCGCTTCATGCCTACCCGTAAGAAGAGCTTCCTCATGTCCGCATACATCTTTCACACCCGTGATATCCCCATCTTTAGGCATGTACATCCTTCCTCGACATCTCAATAGTCCATCTCGGCCTGTATCATATCCTTCATACTTTGGATTTAACTGCTTCCCACTCTAGAGGGCTGAAGTAAATCCCAGTCACCAACTGTCTCATTGGGTTGTGTCAACACATGTTCCTTAGATTGACTCATGATATTAAGGAGAAGACACATGTCTCCTACTCAAGGCATCTCGTGACCACATTTTCTCTTTCCCCGATGTATGAAATGCGTAAAAGTACCATACTCACTCATAAACTCACTCCATCGCCTTGCCCTGGCATTCAAACTCCTTTTGAGTGAAGAGGGATGTTTTTGAACCTTGATGGTCTGTTTTGAGCTCCAAGTTTTTCCCTACCAGATAGTGCCTCCAAACTTTTGCTGCATTATAGTCAGCTAACTCCAAACGCTATGAGTCTTGTATAGCTTCCTTCGCTTCTTCAACTGGATGCATAGGATATCACTCCTCCATTCTACATTAGCATGGCTCCCAACGTTTTCTTCGAGGCATCCGTGCATATTTTGAAGTCCTTTTCCATATCCGCACTCATAGAATTGGTGCACTAGTTAGTAACCTCTTAAGCTCACCGAATGCACTATCACATTCTTTTTGTCCATTCATACACCGGACCCCTTTGCACCGCAGAAGTGGCATGGTTTCATTATTTTAGAATCCTTCAATAAACCTCTTGATAATAAACCTGCTAGCCCCATGAAGCCCTCATAGTACTTTTTTGTACGTCATTCCATAATGGCTCTTTACCTTTTCCGGTCCACTGAGATTCCTTCACCGAAAATGATATGACCTAAGTAGTGGATCTTTTTCTGAAAGAAGGAACACTTTCACAACTTCCCAAGCACAATTTGTTCTCCTAAGGCAAGACAACACTACTGTAGTGTTCTCATGTTCTTTCGTTTTGGAATACGAGGATTTATCTAGAGACTTGTACATAACGGTTCAAGTACTTTCGTAACGCGCCGCTCATGAGGCCTTAAGAATACTATTGCACATTGGTCAATCCGAAAGGTACTACGACAAAATCATAATTCCCAAACCAAGTTCAAAGGTAGCGTTTTGCTAATGCTTCCTTAATCCTTGACCACGATACCCGGATCAATAAACACCTTTGAGAATATTGTTCTCCTTTCATTTGATCAAGAGGGTCATCTATTCAAGCAAGATTGGTACCTATTTTTCATCAGAGTAACGCATTCAAGTCCCTGGCACCATACATAGTCGTACGGATCCATCCTTCTTATTTACAAAATTACGTAAAACTTGGCGGTGAGTATTAATAGCCTGCCATCCCGGTCCAAAGAACTTCTTTCAACTTCATTTGCAACTCACAAGGAAAGTTCCTAAGACCGCCATCCGATACTTTTGTCTTGGGAGATTGATTATGCACCGTGTTTTATCTCTGAATAGTAAATCAAGCCCTCCTCGTGAGGTGTAACCTCGTAACCGCTTGGAAAACATCCTTAAATTATGACAATACTAGGTACTGATCCATGGAGGGTCCTTTCTTTTCATTTACTACTTCCACTACATATAGTTTCCATTAATCTTGTCTCAAGCACGCTAACTCTTCATAGTTGAGATAAAGCCGTAATGACACTTTTTCTTTGTACACTCGGATCTCTCTAATGCCCTCTCTCATCGTCGCATTAATAAAGCACCCTCTTGGTTTAAAACAATATACCAAAGCTCTGCGGAGATGCTAACCAATCCATTCTAATCATTAGGTCATACGCCCCGAGAGAAGTACACTTGAGTAATCTTTCAACCCGTAGTACACGCCTCCCGTAGTCTACTTTACAATATCACCAGTCCCAACTGTTTTTTCCTAAGCCATCTCTCACTTGTTTAAAGTCACCGCCTTTAGGGCTGCCAAACTCACCTTTCTGGACAGAAAATGAAACTATCCGTCGCACTTAATCAACAAAATCTTAACATTGATATGATTTAGCTGCATTCGATGACTCCACCACTGCGGATTGATGTTCGACCTCATGCATTATTAATCGTTGTGTAAATATGGTGGTTTCTACTTGCTCTTCCCATCGGTGCCTTTCCTTCTGTATGTACAAACCTTGATTGTAACTTTGGATAGTCCCGTTCGTAATGGTGTCCTTTGCATCTCCAACAGGCGATACGAGATTGAACTGGTGCATTTTTATGTGAGTGATTCTGAAATGAGTTTCTTCCCCTGTAACCCCTGCCCCTAGTAGCTACTCCTTTATATGGTCGTGGACTTGCCTATGTCGTTGATGATGAATGAGATGTTGCACTCACTTCCATTGAAATCCTTGCGCCATTGTCCTTGGCGGACTATTATACACCATATGGAGGTGGCCTTTGAGCCCTCCTCCTGAAAATGTCCTAGGGTCTTCCCATGAACTGTGATCTACGCGAGTTGGGTCGAATTTCATACCTCCATTCGCTCATGTGTTCTCCGCTGTGAACAATATACTTCGCCTTTCCACCATCAAGACAATTTCACATCCGGGCATCTCATAGCGCCTCCGGATCTTAGGGTTCAATCCACAGACGAAGCGTTCAGCTTGTCGTTGGTCATTATCCAAGCATACCTAAAACATATTCAATTCAATTCCATAAACCTTGATCTCATACCTTCTACCGCCTTTATTTCCTATACCAAGGCATGAAACACCTCACTTGCTGTTCCTCATAAAAGTCAGTAGATATTTCCTTCAAATCCTCCCTCTAAAAGTTCCCAAGATACCGTGTATTGTCTCGGTAAGATGTAGTTGTCTTTCCAAGCCACCCCACCGCCTGTGTTGTCTCTGTGAAAAATTGTTATCTTCTACCTTAGAGTTGGACGATAGTCCTCAAGTAAAACACTTATCAGGTCAACTACTCGCTGTTCACTAGCACCTGGAAAACTCGAAGTTTGATCTTCATACCCTCGAAAGGAGTTCTCGTGGAGGTCCTCCCTAACTTTAACGCTCGATTACCCGCTCCAAACGATGGGGTTCTACTTCGATCCTTGTTGGTTGTCGCCTCTTTAAAGTCTAATTTATGGCCTCCAAATAGCACAAAATGAGATTTAATTCAAGTGATGGTGGTGGAACCACCGACATTGGCGGTCCTTGCAAAGATGTCCCTCAGCCTCAATTTCCCCGAGTCCTAACCACCTTGAATAACTGAATCTTCATCAAAACATATGCTTATCACAGAAGATTTTAAGGCATTCCACACTTGCTCAAACTTATACTTGCAAAAATAGGGTTAGGAGTAAGTTTCTTTTACTTGTCTGTAAACATACATTACTCCTTTAGGGGATTGGCTAGGTTAGGTTAAGCTGCCTAAGCTTGATTGGCCACTTAAGAAAAACTATTGACTCTTCTCGCCTCGTAGCTACGCTAGCACTGTACCATAGTTGCCATAGTGCATTAAATCCATTATGTAGTGCTTCCTATCATACGTCCTACTATACCCTAACTATTCCCCACAACAAGCATCAAACTCTCGCTACTCTACAAGGACCTTTTAACCTTTATAAATATGAATAAATCTATTATAAATATACTCAACTCCTTAAGCTATATGTGTATGCTATGCTTTGGTCATTCCCAAAGCACTTGACTTATAGGTCATGGGTTCAAAACCCATGGACCCCTAAATATTATACTTAACCCTATGTAAATCATTACGACAAATAAGTCAATTTAATTCTAATTATCATATTAAACTTACCATATATTATTAAATTTAAAACCTCATATATATCAATTAATCTTTCATTAACTTATAATTGCAATTTATATATTTATATTTATATTTAATCAGATCCTTTTATTTAATTTCACCAAAGTACTCAAAATTATTTAATTAATCTTTTAAACTAAATTCACCAAAATTAAATTAGATCTCATAATTATTTAAATTATTTCAATTTAAAATAATTTAAATTTCTACATAATAGTATTTAATACTTCTTTAAATACTTAATAAAACTAGAACTCTAATATTTACAATGTGTCAATAACTTGATGCTGTAACAAGGCATCCGCTGTTCTTGGTAAGGTCGTAATTTCCGCATGAGGCCCACCTGCCTGTTCGACTCACATTCAAAACCCCAAACTATTCTTGCAAACTCTAATTCCTTTTTAATTAATATTTCTCATGGTTTTCAATACGCTGTCGTCTCCGCCATGGCCTTCTCTCTCATGGCTTCTCCTCCCTCGCTTGTCGTGATTTCTCGGTATTGTTGCTTTGCAACGATTGTGCACTGTTGTTCTACGCTTGTGCTTTGTAAGGTCCTTGCATGCCTTCTAAACTCTGCTATTCGGATATATAAATGGAGTGGAGCTGAGTTTCTTGGAAATTTGACTTGTTTTGCTGCTGGTCTTTTGTTTTGGCAGCTACTTTGATCCCACTTGTGAGATCCTCCTCCCCGTGTCTTGATTCCTGGTGCTTGGGCGCTCGATCTTGGATAACTTGTGTTGCATGATGGCACTTGGTTTGTGTTGATGATGCAGGTACTCGTGTTATTATCAACTCTGGCGAATGCATGTCTGTGTATTTGTATCAAAATCCAAAAGCTTGTTTTAGAAAATAGAAGAACAAAAAATGCAAATCCCCTGTGTTCCATTCACGAAAGACAAAAAATAAATTTTTGAACAACACCTTGTGCACCATGTCACCACACAATGCTCTTTGAGATTTACTGTAGGGTTTTTGAGTTTTGTTTCAATAAATAAATAGCATGTGTTCCATGCCTTCACTATCCGCGATAAAATTTGTAACCTGCAGTGTACTGTTCAAACGCTATTGAACAAGGTAAAATTTCCCTTCAATTTTTCAAATATTTTATTATTTTTATAAAGGATTTATGTTAGGCTGTGCGACAGGTGCCTATCCTGTGCAGATGACTCTTCTCAGTGGGAGGTCTGGGCATTTTAATTTGTGGAGAGTGGAGGAGGTTGTACAATACACAGGCTGGGCATTTGTGCAAAGTAAAAACCCCCCGGTGAGCCTCCTTATCATCATCAATTGGTTCCTCCTCATCATCACACAATGGATCCCATCGCACAGGCACACCCAATTTTCAGAATATGGGGTGGAGCGGTCTGAAGTTCAAAGTCGATCTCCTTTCTAGCATTTCTTCCAATGCGCCCATGCCCAATTTTCAGATTAGTTTTAAGGGCATGCTTAGATGTGGTGCTGACCATCTGGCATTTTTTTTGTCCACAAAAATTGTGAGAATGTGGTAGCACACTGCTAAAAATTTTATTTTGTTTTCTAGTTAATTGGTGGTTTTTCTTGTATCTTTGGTAGCATGACAATTTGTGTTTTTGAAAATTGTCTCATATTAAAACTCTACAGATAAGCTGACCATCCACGTGACGAAATGAAATTTCGGGTCTCCTAGTACTTCAGTCCTTGGTTTTTTTTATTGGTGTTACTGTTGGAGTGGTACTAGTGGCTTGTGACCTTCTTTGCATCAGATTGTGCAGAAAACGTTGTAAAGTCCAACGCATCAATGGTATTATTGGCATCAATAATCTACTTTCAGATTTTGTAATTGATGATGAAGCAGCTCATGCTTCTAGACAAAATGGTCATTAGCGTAGAAGGAGGTTTTGTTTGGTTTTAAGCGTGTTTTCAATAGAGGATTATATCAATACTACTTTTGTCATAAAAGCTTTGTGTGGGAAGAGACCTTCAACAAAAATGATCATGCAAGAATCATTAACTGTGGTAGAATTGGCTATCATAACAACAGGTGAATGATAAGCCTCTCCTACGCGCCCTAACTATGATGCTAACTATGATGATGGTTGGATTGTTTGTTTTTGAACTAGATTAATGATGACGCTAACTATGTCAACAGACCAAATGGTCATTCATCTTGGTGGCGAATACACGACAAGAATTTTGTTACTTCTACCTCTGGCATTCCAAGATATTCATACAAGTTTTCAAAGATGTTGCTTGTTCATATTTCCTAACATGTAGGGTTGTCACAGGTGGGGTCAATGGGGAAATGAATCCTTGGATTCGACTTTGTTTTGAGCTTGGCGCTTGGTCATTTTTTGTGGGGGGTAGGACGTACTGCCGAAGCAAAGTCTCAGCATTCAAATGGCTAGGGCCGCTGGCTTGTCAAGTCTGAGTCTGTTCAATTTTTTGTTACAAATGTTGAAGAATATAGAAAAACAAGTGCCAGAGAGTTATATATATATATATATATATATATATATATATATATATATATATATATATATATATATATATATATATATATATATATATATATATATATATATATATATATATATATATATATATATGATATAGATATATATAGATATATAGATATAGATATATATAGATATATATATATGTATATATTGTTGTCTAACCCACTGACAATCATTATAATCTGTATTCTTTTGATAGGTGTTATTTTAAAGGAATGAATTTATAAATATTTAGATGAATGAATTAATCATTAAGTATTATATTGTTATGTTCAACTGACAATCATTATAATATGTATTCTTTTGATAGGTGTTATTTTAAAGGAATGAATTTATAAATATTTAGAGGAATGAATTAATCATTAAGTATTCTAACTCGAGATTGACAAAGTTCTTCTAAAATCACCCACTAGGTGAATCCATAATTCTACAATCTCACCTGTGTGGAAAAGCAAATGCAGTTGTTTCATGAAGAATAGCTGCAACTGTGCATGATTTTACAACTCCAAAGATAACATATAGTTTGTATTTCACTGCATTATTTGGGAGTTCTTTACCTGCATTTTAAGCTAGTGATCTGATTTTTGTGTAGATCCGAATTACTATTCTATTTTATTGTTATTATTTATTTTTTTATACCATATGATTTTATATATATAAATTAGATTTTATCAATTGCAACAAACATATTTATTCTATATGTATAACCAGACTCTCTCTTTTTTTTTCCGTTTTCAGGTTAGGTAGAAGATGAATGGAACAAGGGATGTGTGGGGTCTTGTTTCCCTACTACACTCACTCTTTTCTTTAGGGTTTCTAGGTAGTTCTCTTCGTGGGGTTTCTGTATCATTTATGGGCTATCTTTGGTTGTTGAAGGGTTGTAAATATAGGGTTTTAGTGGTCATTTTTGGTTAATTCTGGGTAGGTGGGTAGGCCCTCGGCTCCAGATTTTGAACCAGGGCTCTGATACCATGTGTAGGGACCAAATTAATTTAAGTCTATTAAAATCTATAAATTGAAACAGATAAGATTACTTCTATGCAGAAAAACTCAGTAATTTCTTTCATTCAACATATAAGCATGTTAAATTAATAAATGAACAACAATTTCATAACATAATAAGAATTACTTAACAAAATAAAATAAATTACCTCTTCCTAATGTTAATTCCCCCGTTGATTTGGTTGTCCTTTCCCTGCCTCCTTTCCCAACCCGATGCACTGACCAAACCTGCCCAAACCGACTAACCTCCCAACCATCTAGGAGCGGCCTATCCAGCTCCCTAACTCCAGGAAACCGAAAGGAATCCTGGCCCCCGTGCCCAAAACCCCCAACAACCCAGTGCCTCCTACAATGGTTCCCCAAAACCGCAGAACCCAACAACAGAACCAGAAAATCCAAACCAGAACTACAGTCTCCTCTCCAAAATGCTTCCCCTCCCCAAAATGATAATCCTCCCCGTAAGACTCCTTCTCGTCATATCCCCCTTCACTGACTCTCCTCCCTCTCATTAATTTCCTTACCTCCTCCTTTATTATCCTATCCCCCCCTTCCTCAATATCTTATCCCCTTCATTAATATCTTATCCCTTTCTTTAATGTCTTATCCCCTTCTGCATACGTAAAGCATTTAATTAAATAAATTAAGATTATTAAGGCCTTAAATTTATTACCCATGTCATTGAATGTGATATGTAATCAATTAAGTGATCAAAAGTTATAAACAATTAATTAATTAATATTATTAATACTAATCATTGTTTAATTAAAACCATATTAGGACAATTGAATATCTAATTAATTATATTTTAAAATCCCCATGAACTATTTAACTAGGGTCGTTACAATTATTACCTCAAAGAACTGATTCCACATTTCTATCTTTATATCGAACTCATCTTCCTAATAATGTGGAATCATGGAAGGTCTTCCCTAATGATGAAAGAATTTGTGTTTTTTTACAGAATGAGATTTATAAGCCAAAGGAAAACATTTCACTTGAAGATAACAAAATTACTAAATGGATGAATCCTCTCAAAAACTCATTCTCAACCAGTGATGTTAGCAACAAGAAAAAAAATAAAGAAGAGGATTCAAAGAGGAAAATAGGAAATATCATTCCAGTGAACATTGGAACTCGAGAACATCCCAAAATTTTAAAAATTGGATCCCAATGTTCTGAAGATGAAAGAAAAAAATCATGGATTTATTCAATGAATTTGGAGATGTTTTTGCCTAGTCTTATGAGGATATTTTGTGCTTTTTATCCTAGTTTCATCCATCATGTTATTCTGATTAAGGAATAAGTAAAACCTGTTAGGCAAAAACATAGGCCCATAAATCCTACTCTTGAAGCGAATATAAGAAAAGAAGTGGAAAAGTTGATAAATGCTCACATTGTCTTCCCTATTAAATATTCAGAGTGGGTATCCAATATTGAACCTCTATGGAAAAAGAATGGTTATATTAGATTATGTGTTGATTTTCATGCACTTAATAAAGAAAGTGTAAAGGATAACTTTCCCCTTCCTAATATGGAAATGATTTTATAGCAAGTGGTAGGGTCTCAGATGATGTCCCCTCTTGATGGATTTTTAGGCTATAATCAAATTAGAGTAAAGAGGGTGGACAAATACAAAACCACTTGTACAACTTGATGGGGCACCTTCACTTATGAACGCATGCCTTTTGGATCAATTAATGCAAGAACCACTTTTCAAAGATCTATGCAGATAGATTTCAATGATGTTATCGGTAATATGATCCAAATTTATCTTGATGACTTAATTGTTTACTCTAAAAACTGACAAGATCATTTAGATCATATTGAAAAGGTCTTTTTGCATTGAAGAAAAATTGGCATGTATTTAAATCCTTCAAAAAAAAAATCGGTGTCACTCAAGGTAAGCTTCTCGGTCACATTGTTTCAGATTCAAGAATCAATATTGATCCTGAGAGGGTTATCGTTATTCTAAATCTTCAATCTCCTACATCTAAAAATGAAATTCAATCCTTTATGGGGAGAATTAACTTTGTTAGAAGATTTGTTCCTAATCTCATTGTAATGGTCAATCATATTCATAATATGATGAAACTGGATCAATCTTTCTCATGGATTGAGGATGTTGAAAAATATTTTGTAGGAATGAAAAAAGAAATAAGTTTTGCATTGGTTCTAGTGAAATCAGATTTCAACAAAGAATTTATTATCTATACAAATTCAACTGAAGAAGGAATCTTTGTTATTCTTCTTCAAAAAGATGATCAAAAAAAAAAATAGCATATAGCTTACATGAGTCAGATCATATCCGACAATGAAATCAAATATAATTTTATTGAAAAACATGCTTTTTCTCTTGTTAAAGATATGGATAAATTTCACCACTTTACTCTTGGAAAGAACATGCAAGTAAAAGTCCCTTTACCTGTTATCAAGTTTTTACTTTCACAAACTCATATTTCAGGAAAGCTTGCACATTGTCTTGCAAAATTTCAAGAACATTATTTAATAGTCACAACTTCAAAAAAAATCAAGGGACGAGACTTAACACTTCACTTGGCTCAACATCTTGAACCAAGTAACTCTTCCGAAAAATGATGAAAATTTTTCATCAACACTATTTTTTTATTGAAAAGCAAAATCTTGATTTAGCTTAACATGATTGGTATAAGAACATTATTTATTATTTACAATTTCAAAAGTGACATGGTTATATTGAATTTCATCAATACAGGAGGCTCCGCCTTGAAGCCTCTAAATATCTGATCTTAGTAAATTCTTTATTTTGCAGATCTATTGATGGAATGTTGTTACCTTGAATTGATGATACATCAACCTAGAAATTTTTAAATAAATCCATGGATCAACGTGTTATCACTCCAAGAGTAACTCCCAGACTGCAAATGAGAGTAAGCTTGGTAACATAGAAATGTAAATGGATTAAAATGGTTTGAATAGGTGGATCAGCAAGATGAGAAAGAAAGGGAGAGGGCAGCAAAAAGTGTGCAGAGGCATTCCATTGGGCATGGAGTCATAACATCCTACGGATCAAAGGAAATCAAATTGTATATCAGACAAAGAGATATATAATGATGAGTATAAGCATGGTGAATATGAAAAAAGGAAGAACACCCATTTAAAATAGATCATTTTTTCAATAGATAAAGATTTGCTTAAACAATGAACAATGATTTAATGGGCAAGCTACAATAGATCCTCTGTTGTTCATGAATCAATCAATCAATGGCAGCTATGATCCTCAAAACCTACAATATGTTCAAGCAAGAAGATAACAAATAAGTGTGAAAACAAAGAAGACAATCTTATAACATCTCTCATGAATCTTTAATGGTAGAAAATTTCATAACAAA
>SNQJ01S0128667.1:11433-29262 GCA_010110895.2 Picea sitchensis | reverse complement strand
CTTCAAACCCTAACCTTGCTCGGTCCCTATTCATTTCGTTTTTTTTTTGTGAAACACTCAGCAGAGGTGAAGGATGAGGTTGTCCATGGCCATCCCTCTGCTCGGTCGACCCTGGTGTCCATGATTTCAAGGACTGGAGGGCGTGTCATGTACAGTGGCGTGTTCCCTCTGCTCCTTTGTGGGCTGTAACTTGCGTTAGAAGAAAGTTAACACAACACAGGTCAGAGGGCATATTCACTTCTTCGATTCTTTATTCGTCTGAGACAAACAATCCAAGGAGGTAGCCGGTGGATTTGTTATCAAAATTGTCATAATACTCCGAGAAGGTTCAGTCTGAGCATTTCCCTTTAACAACTTTTGTTTTTCCTCACATCTCTGTTTATATTTTAGTAGAAGACACAAGCCAAATCAAAATACCCTAATACGACTTAGTTCTCAATCTCGCAATGTGGGGTGATATGTTTTCCTTTTTATTTTGTGCTCGATGGTTTAATGTTGAAGAACGAAGTAATTGTGTTTCTGGGCTTCTTTCAGACGGTTTTCGTAGGTTGGTTTTCAAGATTTCTAGGGTTTGAAAACTGGTTTCCGATGGGAAATCTGCCCATGAATTCGAACCTTAAATTGAAACTGTGCACGGTTACATCCAATTTCTTTTTCAAATATAGAAATTTCTTATTATTCTCGAGGTGAAGATTGCCCTATCAGGTCTCTTCTCTGCTGGACTGTAACGAACCTAGATATGAGTGTTTTCATTGCTTTGGCTTGGGCATTCCTTGGACACTAAGTTAATCCACGGTGGGCGCATATGGTGTACTTTCTATTTCGTTGACTCATGATTGAATTTTACTAACATTACTTCGAACATACAGATAGAAGTTCTGTTCAACCCCCCCCTTTTTTTAATTAAATAAATATATATATGGTGAGTGTAGCAGTGCTCCTCCTCCAGGTTACTTGGCACTTGAGCGTGGCTTATCTGTTGGTTGCTTGCATGTTGTAGTGCATGATAAAGACTCATGGGCTCCATGTGGGTGATTTCCTTGGCACTTTACACTTGGATGCGGGATCTTGGAATATGATTGGTAACATTGTGGTTGAATGGTTTACTTGGAGGTTGGGCTCAATGGCTAATGCCCAAGTTGTTTTTCTTGCTGTTTCTAGGCTTTGATTCTGGTGTATATGGTGTAATTAGATTTTGGTCCACAAACGATGGTGTTGGTTCGAATCCCATTGCTGACACTTCTTCTAGCTTTGATCTTGAACCTGAAAAGAGAGGTTGGCCATATGCTATTTTGGAGATTGAATGCGAAGGGTAGCTGGTCCAATATATATATTTTTATTTTTTTCATGTTGTATAGAATCTGTAACTCTAGCATAATTTTTGATCTATTGATTGCCAAGAGGAACAACACATCCATCCAATTGAAGATTATTAGTAACTACTAACAACGAAAGTCAATAAAAAACTTATAGGGTGGTTATCTTTCTCACAAATCATTTTATCTTGAAGATGAACTACAACAAGAATTCTATGGTGGAGAAGTTTCGGAAAAAGATGCATTCAATAATTTATTTATTATTATTATTTTATTTTCTATTATTAATTTTGTTATATATCCTTTTTTTTTTTACTTTATTAATTGTTGGTTTATTCGTAACAAGTGTTAAAATCCATTTAACACTTTCACTATCTAAAATATTATACCATTTTACTTTCATTGAGCATAATGTTTATATTTATAGATCTGTATATATAAAACAAATTGTGTGTTTGGCTTGCAGGTTAGGTGGAGCTGGAGCTGGAGCTAGAGCTTTGAGTCTGAGCTTGGCCCTCGGGCCCAGATTTATATACATTTATGTACACACTGCCTCATATTTTCTATATACAGGGTGTTGATGTGTGTCTAACCATTTTTGTTACATAACCCCTTTCATGGATTTCATTGTACAGGTCAACAAGTTTTAGAGTTTTTAGAGAGTTTCAGGGCTATTTACAGGACACACAACTTAGCTTTCTGTCCAGAGTCAAGAGGATGGGTGGGTAGGTGGGCCTTTGGTTCCAGATTTTAAACTAGGGCTCTGATACCATGTGTAAGGTCTCTTCCAACAGAGCCTTATAAAACATAAATTTAATTAGAGAAGTGTTATCCTAACATCTTTACAATTCCTTATTCAACATATAACCATAATAACCATTCATCATAATTAAAATTTATAAGCAGATGATAATAAATTACATAATCAAAGCAGAATAATGAAAATACATACCTCTAACTGATGCTACTACTGTTCTCCAACTCTGCCTGATGCTCTGCCCAAAACCACCTAACCTCCCAGCCAGTTAGGAATAGAGCCTCTCCGGCTCCCTAGCTCCAGGATTCCATAAGGATTCCTGGCCCCCGAGCCCAAAACTCCCAGCAACAGGTGCCTCCTGTATCAGTCCCACAACAAGCTTTTCCAGCCAAAAACTAGTAATAAAATCTTCCAATCTCCCCCAAAAAATAAAAATGTTCCAATATAGTCTCCCAATATGAAAATAATGCTCCCTCCCAAAGTCCCCCTCTCCCGAGTTGTTTTTTTTTTCCCTCATATCCTCCTTTCCCCTTCTCTCATTCACCACCTTCTCCCTTTCATTAAGACTCACCCACCTTATCCCTCCATTCAATGCCAACCACCTTATCCCCTTCTCTTAAATGGTTCCATCATTTGATACAAAATAATAATTAATAATTTATTAAACTAGATTTTATTAAACAAATATTTAATCATTAAATTCATTAATTAGTTAATTAAACCAATTCGCATTCAACAAATATTTAACCAGGACAATTAATTAACTACTTATTTAAACTAATATACATTAAACAATTAATTAAACAATGACAATTGATTAAATACTTATGGTTGTTACAATGAATGGGGTGTTTTGTGAATACTTGGACAAGTTGTTTTAAGTATTCATTGACAACATTTTGATATATTCCCGGATGATGGAAGAACATGAAGAAAATTTGTGCTTGGTAATACACTGTTTATGAGAGAACAAATTATACGAGAATCTGTCAAAATTCTCTTTTTATCAATCAAGGATTCATTATTTAGGGCATGTTATCTCTGGCGAAGGTATCGTTGTGGATCCAGTGAAGGTAGAGGCTTTTATGGAATGTATTGTGCTGATGAATGTTCCCTAAGTACATAGCTTCATGGGTTTATCTAGATATTATTGATGGTTCATTGAAGGTTTTTCAAGAATAGAAAATTCGATTACGGAATTTCAGAAGAAAAACAAGAAGTTTGTATAGATCGATAAATGCACGGAAGCATTTCGAAGGCTCAAGGAGTTGTTGACGACAACGCAAATACTAAAAGTCCCTGAGATGGACGAGGACTTCTTGGTATTCACAAACACATCCAAGGAAGGCTTAGGTGGAGTCTTGATGCAATATGGTCAAGTGATCACTTACATCTCAAGGAAATTAAGAAATCACGAGGATAACTACATGAAACACGATTTGGAGTTATTGGAAATTGTGTATTCCATGAGAGTGTGGAGACACTACTTTATTGGATGAAGATTTGAACTAAAAACAAACCACTGTGTTTTGCAACACATTTTTACGCAAATTGAATCGAACGTGCGGCAAAGGCGTTGGTTAGTACTGCTTAACGAGTACTATTTTGAGATTACTTACATAAAAGGAACCATGAACAGAGTGGAAGATGTGTTCAGTTAGAGACCAAACATATTTTTGGTGATACCTCTTCAGACGAATCTTTGTGAAAAGATTTTAACTATACAATGCAACAATGACTGGTATAAAGAGGTTAAGGAAAATATCGAACAAGACACCATGTTGGTACCAAAATTTGAGGGATTTACTGTGGACAACAATGGATTAATGAGGTATAATAATCAGATTTACATGCCACCTAACAACAATTTGAGAATTTTGATCTGTATATAAAAAACAAATTGTGTGTTTGGCTTGCAGGTTAGGTGGAGCTAGAGCTGGAGCTTTGAGTCTGAGCTTGGCCCTTGGGCCCAGATTTATATACATTTATGTACACTCTCCCTCATATTTTCTATATACAGGGTGTTGATGTGTGTCTAACCATTTCTGTTACATAACCCCTTTCATGGATTTCATTGTACAAGTCAACAAGTTTTAGAGTTTTTAGAGAGTTTCAGGTCTATTTACAGGACACACAACTTAGCTTTCTATCCAAATTAAAGAGGATGGGTGGGTAGGTGGACCTTTGGTTCCATATTTTAAACCAGGGCTCTGATACCATGTGTAAGGTCTCTTCCATCAGAGCCTTATAAAACATAAATTTAATTAGAGAAGTGCTATCCTAACATCTTTACAATTCCTTATTCAACATATAACCATAATAACCATTCAACATAATTAAAATTTATGAGAAGATGATAATAAATTACACAATCAAAGAAGAATAATGAAAATACATACCTCTAACTGATGCTACTGCTATTCTCCAACTCTGCCTGATGCTCTGCCCAAAACCGTCTAACCTCCCAGCCAACTAAGAACAGATCCTCTCTGACTCCCTAGCTCCAGGATTTCATAAGGATTCCTGGCCCCCGAGCCCAAAACTCCCAGCAATAGGTTCCCCTTGTCTCAGTCCCACAACAAGCTTCTGCAGCCAAAAACTAGTAATGCAGTCTTCCAATCTCCCCCCCAAAATAAAAATTCTCCAATACAGTCTCCCAATATGAAAATAATGCTCCCTCCCAAACTCCCCCTCTCTTGAGTGTTTTTTTTTCCCCTCATATCCTCCTTTCCCCTTCTCTCATTCACCGCCTTCTCCTTTTCATTAAGAATCACCAACCTTATCCCTCCATTCAATGCCAACCACCTTATCCCCTTCTCTTAAATGGTTCCATCATTTGATACAAAATAATAAATAATAATTTATTAATCTAGATTTTATTAAACAAATATTTAATCATTAAATTCATTAATTAGTTAATTAAACCAATTCACATTCAACACATATTTAACCAGGACAATTAATTAACTAATTATTTAAACTAATATACATTAAACAATTAATTAAACAATGACACTTGATTAAATACTTATGGTTGTTACAATGAATGGGGTGTTCTGTGAATACTTGGACAAGTTGTTTCAAGTATTCATTGACCAAATTTTGATATATTCTCGGATGATGGAAGAGCATGACACACATTTGTGCTTGGTACTACAGTGTTTATGAGAGAACAAATTATATGGGAAACTGTCAAAATGCTCTTTTTATCAATCGAGGATTCATTATTTAGGGCATGCTATCTCTGGCAAAGGTATCGTTGTGGATCTAGTGAAGGTAAAGGCTATTATGGAATAGATTGTGTTAATGAATGTACCCTAAGTACACAACTTGATGGGTTTATCTAGATATTATCGACGGTTCATCGAAGGTTTTTCAAGGATAGAAAATCCAATTACGGAATTGCAGAAGAAAAACAAGAAGTTTGTATGGACCGATAAATGCGTGGAAGCGTTTCGAAGGCTCAAGGATTTTTTGACGACAACGCCAATACTAAAATTCCCTGAGATGGACGAGGACTTCATGGTATGCACAAACACATCCAAGGAAGTCTTAGGTGGAGTCTTGATGCAAGATGGTCGAGTGATCACGTACATCTCAAGGAAATTAAGAATCATGAGGATAACTACGCGACACATGATTTGGATTTACTGGACATGGTGTATTCCATGAGAGTGTGGAGACACTAATTTATTGGACGAAGATTCGAACTAAAAACAAACCACTGTGTTTTGCAACACATTTTTACGCAAATTGAATCGAACGTGCGACAAAGGCGTTGGTTAGTACTGCTTAATGAGTACTATTTGAGATTACCTACATAAAAGGAACCGTGAATAGAGTGGCAGATGCATTGAGTTAGAGACCAAACATATTTTTGGTTATACCTCTTCAGACAAATCTTCATGAAAATATTTTAACTATACAATGCAACAATGACTGGTATAAAGAGGTTAAGGAAAATATCGAACAAGACACCATGTTGGTACCAAAATTTGAGGGATTCACTGTGGACAACAATGGATTAATGAGGTATAATAATCAGATTTATGTACTGCCTAACAACAATTTGATAATTTTGATCATAAATGAAGCTCATAGAGGAGTGTACATGGCTCATCGAGGAGTCATGAATATGAGGGCATAACTTAAACCCTTATTCTTCTAGAAAGGAATGAAGGAAAACATAGTCAACTACGTGGTGAGATGTCTAGAATGTCAACAAGTGAAGGTTGAACATAGACATCCAGAAGGATTAATACAGCCACATGCTATCCTGGAATCGAAATGGGAGGTCATTTTGATGGACTTTATAGTTGGGTTTCCATTAGAGACAAGGAGGCATGACTCGATTTTTGTGGTAGTTGACACTCTGATGAAGAGTGCACATTTTATTCCTGTACATACGACGTATCAGGTGCTAGACATAGCTAGAGTTTTTATCAATGAGATTGTAAGGTTACATGGAGTACCGAGGAGGATCAAACTGATCAATATTCGATGTTTACATGATGATTTTGGATTAGTTTCTAGGAAGCCTTGTGATCTGAGATCTTTTCATCAAAGTGAATTATAGAGAATTGCATTAAATGAGCATAAATTAAAATGCACCATTAAAGAAGGACAATATCAATAATGAAGAGACATAAGCATCAAATATGAACACAAAACTTGATAACAGAGTTTGTCCTTGGTGGGATACATCTTTGAGTCCTGCTCTCAAATGGGTAGACCTTTTTATTAACTCAACAAAAGAATTTGGCAAAATACATAAGTATACCTCATTCTGAAATCAAGATGCAAAAACTTTGCTCAGATAAAAAAACAAACAACACCATTAAATTTGTGGCATGGAATTACCCAAAAGTTACTATCTCCATGCTTCAATCTGACTTTGGCACTCCCAGGCCCAAGAGAAGCCCTGTCTCGGTTTTTTTTCCCTACAACCTGCAATAAATGCTGAGAAATGTCTCAAAAAATGTGTCAGTCCATACCCTCATGTGCCTCTCCTTGCAACCTGGGAGGATTCACTTTAAAAAACAAATTGTGGCTTTGTAATCAACGGAAGGCCGTTGGACTTATGGTTAATGGAGCATGTATTAAGGCATTGAATAAGGGGGAGGTCCCAAGGTCGATCCCGTGGACCTTCCCTTTTGGGTATCCATTGTAACACATGTATATATTTGAAACATGTTTGTTTTGCTAACTTTAACAGTGGTTCTATAAGTCCATTGGGTGCCAGGTTTGATGAGGTCCCACCGGATTTGGCGGACCCGCCAATATATATATATATATAAATTTCATTCTCAAGCTGTCATTGGGAATTTTTCACACTGCCACATGGAAACCCATGACTGGGACACGTGGAAATCGACCATTGGGCCACGTCACCAATTGTACCATCACCTGTCACATCATCATACGACCTGCCACATTAGCATATGACCTGCCACGTCAACATACATTCTGCCACGTGGCTGTATGAACTACCACATGACACATTTTTACTGGTCCATGGAATGACCTGAAAATGCCAAAAATGGGTGACACGTGGCAACCTCTAGTGCTGCCACATCAACATGCTGATTTCATCATGACATGTGTCACCTCCTACATGTACCACATATGTTGTACATATGCTAACGTAAGTAGTACAGATGTTGACTCATCCCCTGTTGACTAGGCTAGGTTGACCAAAATTTTACCTCGAATATCTTTCGATATTTAACTTCATTTGACGATCTGTTTGTGTTGTTCGAAATCTTGCGAAGTGCTCTTTGCGATGATGCCATTTTCACTGATTTTTGAGGAATTTGATTTTTTTCCCTTTATTTGTTTGTTGGGGCCATTATGAGCTTCCTGAGTTGATTCTGTGAGTTATGAGTTGTTCTTTGTCTTCTCTGGATCCTTCTTGGATCATGCCTTCCCATTGAGAGATTTTTGGACCACCAAAAGATTTCATCAATCAGCAGATAAGTGAGGGAAGAGTTCCCTCACCTTTTCCTTCTCAATCCACTTTTCCTTGATTGGATGTGTGCCCTTTAATCCTACTCGAAGATAATCAACATCACCCATGCGTGAATTCCTCATCCTTCTATCCAGGATGATATCTTACTTTAACTCATCCAAGTACTCAGGAGAAAATTCATCAATTGAAGGTATTGAAACTTCCTCATCCTGATCCATGATCATGGGAGGCTCAAAAAGTTTCAAGTTCTCTACATTTACAACTGAGTAAATATGCATATAATGTGGAAGATCCAAACGAAAATAATTGGTACCACTTCTCTCGAAAATAGTGAAGGTTCCATAGTGAATGGGCTTGAGTTTATTGCCTTCACCCTTCAATCTCTCCTTGTTTATGTGAAGCCATATTCGGTCTCCAACCTGGAACTAATGATCAACCTTGTGTTTTTCATGCCGAGCTTTATACTGTTCTTGAATTTTCTCCAACTGTTCCCTGGCTGCTTGGTGTACTTGCTGGATCCTCTGGATGAACTTGTGGGCTCTGTCCTCATTTATTTCTTCATTTGAATTGACATCTCTCCCATACATCAAGTCCAAAGGAACTTTAGGTAGGTACCCAAAACATGTCTCAAAAGGAGAACACTAAGTGGAGAAATGTAATGCTCGGTTGTAACCATGCTGTACATAGGGTATCTATTCATCCCATAACTTGGGATGCTTGTTGTAGTAACCTCGAAGCAAAAGTACCATTGTTTGATTTACAACCTCTGTCTGTCTGTTGGTCTGTGGATGGAAAGAAATGCTCCTCTTCAACTTGGTGTCCATCATTCTCCACAAGCTTGTCCAAAAATCCCCAAGGAATCGAGTATCTCGATCCTAGATAATGGATGTGGGTAACCCAAAGTGAACCCAAACATACTGAAAGAAGAGACTAGCAGTTTGCTCAGCAGTGATCTAATTTTTACATGGAATTAAGATACACATTTTGCTGAACCTATTCACTACAACATACAAATAGTCATGACCCACTTTCGACATTGGTAAACCCCCTACAAAATCCATGGAGATAATTTCCCATGGATGGGATGGAATAGGTAGTGGTGAGTATAGCCTCAAATTTCTATTAGTGGTCTTGCAAGTAGAATACATCACATGCCCATTTACATATTTAGTTACAATTGCTTTCATTTGAGGCCAGTAAAAAAACCTTTGCAAATGAGCCATAGTTTTTCCTATTCCAAAATGCCCAGACACAAGAGAAGTGTGAGCTTCTCGTATTACATGGACTCGTTCACTTGTAGGAATACATAACTTTCCAATATGGTAGAGTAGTTTTCCCCACAGACAATAGTTCTCGACTGGTGCACCATGGGTTAGCTTCTCATATACTTCTTTAAAATATTCATCAATGGAATATTGTTCCACATAGCTATCATGAGATAAATAAGTATTCTTTAAAATAATAGAAGCAACAATAGGAGGTATAGAAATCATATTAGCTACCTTGTTACTTGTACCCTTTTTGTACTTGATTACCAAATGAAATTGTTGTAGAAAACCCATCCATCAGTAATGTCGAGATTGTTGCAGTTTGGTTTGTGCTTGGAGATACTGTACGGGTTGGTGATCTCTATGTATGATTGTTTCCTTCCCTAACAACTAGTGTTTCCATTTCTTTAAACTTTGAACTAATGCATACAACTCTTTATCATATGTAGGATAGTTAATAACAACTTGGTTAAATGTTTCAGAGTGGTAACAAATAGGCTTACGATATTGCATAAATACTGCACCCATGGTGTATCCGTTGGCATTTGTCTCAATCTCAAAGGGTTGTTGAAAATTCGACAATGCTAATACTAGTGCGGTACTGATCTTTTCCTTCAAAGTGTCGGAAGCGTTTTTCTACTTTCCTCCCCACTGAAAAGTGTTCTTCACACTAGTTAAGGAATGCAAAGGAGTTTCTATGAAGGAGAAGTTTGAAATGAACCTCCTCCAATATTGGACTGCACCTAAGAAGCTTCGTATCTCGGTTACATTTTTGGGCTCAAGCCAATTCACAATTACATGAATCTTGGAAGGATCAATTTTTAATTGTCCTCCTCCTACAATATGACCTAAGTACACAAGTGCAGTCTTACCAAATTCACATTTGGATAGTTTTACATACAACTTTTCCCTTTGTAAAGTATCTAATAATTTCTTTACACTCCTCACATTTTCCTCCCAAGTCCCGCTAAAAATAAGAATTCCGTCTAAATATACAATCACAAAATCATCTAGAAAAGGCTTGAATACATCATTCATCACATGCATGAAAATTGTTGGAGCATTACAAAGCCAAAATGACATACTTAACCACTCAAACAATCCATGTTTGGTATTAAAGGTAGTATTCCATGCATCCTATTTTTCAACCTTGATCTGATGGTATCCACTGTGCAAATCCAACTTAGTGAAATAAACAACATTCTTTAACTGATCAAGTAAATCATCTATATGAGAAAGAGGGTATCAATTTTTCACTGTGATTTTATTTAAGGCCCGATAATCGACACACATTCGCCATGTGTCATCTTTCTTTGGAACCATCACAATCAAAGAACCACAAGGAGATGAATTGGACCTGATGACCCCTTGATCCAATCAGCCTTGTACGCCTTGTACCTGCTTCTTGATCTTTGTCATTTCTACAACTGACATCCTGTACATGCACACATTAGGAAGAGGAGAATCCTACTAAAGATGTATTTCATGTTGGATTTCCCTCTTAGGAGGTAATCCATCTAGTTCCTTGAAAATATCATCATACTTAAAAACAATATCAATTAATTCATTCTTACGAGAAGGATCACATCCTTGGAAAGCGTCGAATATATTTCCTTCATCAATCAACTTTGAAGCAATAGAAAATATGACCCTACATTGTTTGGTGACATCAAGTTTTTCTTTATCACATACCCAACCAAGAGGATAAGGATGTGGATGAGATTTTGTTTCAAGACCCATCTTTTTGACAAGTGCTTCATATATCAAGTTTACTTGGGAACTCAGATCAAATAATGTATCTATCTTAGTGTGTTTAGATACAAATCTTATGTGAAATAATTCATTCCTCTTTCGTTCGTCATCATGAGATTTATTATTGGAATTTGAACTAGCATGAAGGAAATCTTTATCTTGTACTCCGACTGCTGTGATCTTTCCTTCATATCCTGAATCATAACCAAGATCTTGTTGCACTGTAGAATTTTTTTTTGTCTTCCCCTTTCCACCGAACTGTTTCGGTCTCTTCTCTGGATGTAGTTTCCAACAATGTTCATCATCATGACCACTTTTATTGCAATGAGTGCAAGATGGATTTCCTCCTTCTCTCGTCACTGTGGCGGTCTTCTTGTCCTATCCTTTTAAACTTCTTAAATGTCTTATATGGGAGATTGGAAGGTCTCTTTGTGGGATCTTCTTGAACATGATTTCCCCTATTCTCATGGTGAGTGGCTTGCACACAAACTTCGTCAATATTGATGGGTTAAACAAGAGAAACGTATGATGAATATAACTGTGAAGTGTGCCAATATACTTCATTAAAGTTTCATAAGAATCCAAAGGAATGTTTAATGAAAGATATTTCTTCCTAAATTCTTCTGTGAAACTTTCTATAGTCTGACCTTTACTTTGTATTAAAGTTTTCCATTCCATCATTTCTTTATGTAAATAACCCAAGGGATAAAATTGCTTCCTTATTGTTGATTTAAATTCTGACCACAAGGAAAGAAGATTACCACACTTACTTATGTCTTGAAGTTTTCTCTCCCACCATATGAGAGTGGTGCCTTCCAACCAAAGAGAAGCTAATTGCACTTTAACTTCCTCTTCATAAATATGTTGAACACAACAATATACTTCAACCTTTCAGATCCAATTATCTAGCTTTTTAGGATTAGCATCTACATTAAACATAGGTATAACAAATTTTACATCAAGCTTTAATAATGGTTTCTTAAGAGGAGTTTTATGGCTAGAATGATGAGAATGATGAGAATGCTCAGAGGAAGAAGAACTAGAACTTGATGGTGAAGATGGAGGCTCAAGAGGGTCTCCTCCAACCCCTTTATTTACCGAAGCATCATCATCAACTCATGATTCCTTTTTCTTCCCTTTCTTCTTCATCCTCTTCTCATAGTCTCCATACATTCATTCGACCATTTCTGACATGTGATAAAAGACCATATGGAAGTTTTTCTCCTGTTCATCACACTTGTCCTATTCTACCATTTTCTTCCTTCGGGATGCACAAACAACTTCAGGATTGAAATTCTTAAGAGTTCCTTCACCCTGCTTATGCTTGGTCCTAGTAAGAATTCACACTGAACAATTCAAGTCAAAGATGACTACTCTGATACCAACATGATCCGGGATCTTTTCATCGAAGTGACTTATAAAGAATTGCATTAAATGAGCATAAATTAAAATGTACCATTAAAGAAGGAAAAGATCAATAATGAAGAGACACAAGCATAAAATATGAACACAAAAATTGATAACAGAGTTCATCCCTGGTGGACTATGTGTCCAGGTCCTGCTCTCAAATGGGTAGGCCTTTTTATTAAATCAACTGACGCAAACGCACGCTCCTTCAACAAATCGTAGGTTGAAAGGTCCACATCAGTACAGGATCTTTCCCTTTTCCACTGGTCTAAAGAACTCTAAACGTTCCTTCTATTTCCCTATCGGGAAATCTGCACCCACAACAAACTCTCACGGGATCCCATTTTTACACTTGGGAGATCGGACTTCACAACTTCGCGAATCCAATGGTCGAGCGTTGGTCTCTCGAATCCTCGAAACCCAAAAATAATCAACGTTGACCTTTCCTCTTCCCTTTCAGGATTTTCCCTATCGTGATTTCGGCAGTTGCGGTGTCGAGAAACTTGTCTTTACGACTCCCGAATGCCGATTTGCTGAAACTCTAATACACTCGCAAGATTTGACTTTTAAACGCCACTTCACTTCATCAGCATTTCGGACTTCGCAATATCGTGAATCCTAATGAAATGAATTCGGGATTTCACTCCGCGAAACTCCGAAAAAATGTGCCACCTGTCCACTCACTGATTCCTCCGTGGCCCACACAATCCTCTTGGCTTTCGGGATATCATGTTTCGGAATATCGCGATTCCTGCTTCAATGGTTACATAATTTCAGCTCTCAAAATCCTGATATAGGTATCCACGTGTAAATCCAACGACCCTTGTGGCTTGGATATATGGTCCTACTCCTCCTGAGCTTAGAACCATTCAATGCCTTCACCGTAACTCCTCTGCTTCTCTGTGAGATCTAACGACTCACGAAAAATTTGCGAATTCCCCTCAGAGAATTCCGACCCTCCATCTCTTCCTCTGAGAGCTCGTCCTCCTGCGACTCTTCGTCTCTTTGCCTTCCTTCAATGGATTTGAAGGCTTCAGAACCTTTTGAGCTTTCCATGACTCTGAACCTTTCAGAAAATACCTGCATGCACTCATTGCGGTAGATTCTCAAACACTTTCAAGTACTTGAATCCCTTCGACCCTGCGCACTCCTGTAGCAGCAGTCTCTAAATCCTTCCATCAGGTTCGCAACCCTGAGACTTTTACTTTGCCTGCACACTCCTTGCATGACTCCTGTGCCCAACTGCACTTTTGTGTGAATGAGAACAAAAATTACCCTATCTGAACCCTTTGTCAATGCACTCCTTGCAGACACTTCAACTACACTCCTTGCAGGAACTCTTTCTCAGATAGAGAAACAATTGAAACTAATTCCATTACCCTTTCCTCTCAGATTTCAGACATTCAACAAGAAATCATTCATACATAGCATAAAAGCAATTGCATGACAGAAAGAGTAAAACATTCATGAGCATAACATTCAAAGATGCATACACAGAGAATATATGAAAACCATGAGTCTGAATCACAACTTTCTTTGTATTAATTCAAAACTTCTGTACATGGAGTCTGCTACATAGCTCTCTACTTCTCTTCTATGCTCTTCATACACTCTAATGTTGTCTGCTAATGTTACAATGTACAATGAGGGTGTCTATATCCCGTTTCCCTCTTGCGCTCTAGAAATGTCTAATCTAGAATTGAATTCTATCTACTTTACATTAACTACCATAAATGCCTTCTATCTACTAAGGACGAGAGAAAATGGCTCAAGGTCCGTTTACATTTTACAAGTGCGCTTCTTCTTAATTATATCATTTAAGATTGCGCATCAACTCCAAGGAAATTTCAAAATTTGCGTTGGCGCTTGTCCAACTGTCTTTTGCTTTTGCGTTGGCTCGCTTGAGATGCTCCCGCATCATACTCCTTGGCTTGAAAAATTTCATGGGCTCCTGTCCATGAGCTCACGCACTGTGTGTCCATGCTTCTGGATCTCTACTTCGTTCTCCCAGCTGAAATCTTCAACTGGATGGCCCTTCCACTTGACCAAATACTCAAAGTATTCTTTCCTCTTGGTCTTCTTACCAATTCTTCTATCTATTATGTGCTCCATTTGCGGCTTATCTGCAACTGGCATTTTATTTTTCCATTGGATCACTGGATGCTCATTTTCTGTCCCTGTTTCCTCAGTTTTGTATGGGTACAAATATGAGATATTGAATATCAGAGAAATTTCGATCCCATCGGGTAATTCAATCTCATAAGCATTCGCCCCAAACTTCTTCAAGACCCTACATGGCCTTCATCTTCAATTTATTATATGTTCCTCTCGAGAACCTTTCCTTCCTCAAATGTTATAGAATTAAATCACCAACCTCAAACTGAAGTTGTCTTCTACGCTGATCTTCTCTACGCTTGTATTCTTGGCTTGAATTCTGCAGTCGCTCTTTCACCTGACTGTGAAGTTCCTTCATCGCCTCTGCAAAATCTTCTGCACTAGCACTCCTAGTCGCAGTCTGTTCTGAATCCCTCAATTCAGAAATTCCTCTCGGATGCATTCCATAGATAATATGAAATGGACTCTTCCCCGTGCTTCTGTTGACTGAGTCATTATAAGAAAACTCTGCCTGTGGTATATGTTATCCCACTGGCTATGGTGTTCTTTCACCAAGCTTCTCAGCAAGTCTCCCAGACTTCTGTTCACCACTTCTGTCTGTCCATCCATCTGAGGATGATAAGCTGAACTAAATGACAAGTTAGTTCCCAACTTATTCCATAAGGTTCTCCAAAAATGGCCTATGAATTTAGTATCTCGATCTGAAACTATACTCCTTGGAAAACCGTGAAGTCGAATGACCTCTTTAAAAAACAGGTTCGCAATGTGAGTTGCGTCACTGGTTTTCTGACATGGAATGAAGTGTGCCATCTTGGAAAATCTATCCACCACCACAAAGATTGAATCAAAACCTCTTTGCGTTCTTGGAAACCCCAATACAAAATCCATGCTAATTGCATCCCACGACCTTTCAAGTATGGGCAATGGTTGATAAAACCCCGCATTCTGTCTTCTTCCCTTCGAATGCTGGCAAATTATTCATTTGTCCATGAATATTCTGATGTCTGCTCGCATTCCCGGCCAAAAATATGACTCATTCAGCTTTGCAAACATCTTGTCGTGACCAAAGTGTCCTGCCAATCCTCCACTGTGTTTCTCCTTCAGCAGATTCTCCCTCATGGAGCATTTCAGAATACACAGCTGATTACCCTTAAATAGTAATCCTTCCTGGATCACGTATTCTGCCCATTGGCTTCTATCCCTGAGAATTGGATTCTCAATCGCTTCGTACGCCTCTTTGAAATCTTGATCATTTGCGTACATGTTCTTGAGATCATCAAAACCCAACGTTTTGACTCTGAACTCCTGCAATAACAAACACTTCCTACTCAAAGCATCAACAACTTTGTTAGCAGTACCAGAAATATGTTTAATCACAAAAGTGAAATTCTGCATATATTCTACCCATTTAACATGTCTCTGATTCAACTTCTCCTGTTGAGTCAAAAACTGCAATGCATGATTGTCACTGTATAAGACAAATTCCTTCGGGATCAAGTAATGCCTCCATTTCTTCAATGCCTGGATGATAGCATAAAACTCCTTGTCATAAGTGGAGTATTTCACCTCGCTTCATTTAGATTCTCACTGAAATATGCTATCAACCTGTCTTCTTGACTCAAGACTGCCCTGATTGCAAACCCACTTGCATCGCATTTCACTTGAAATGTCTTTTGGAAATTCGGCAACACCAGAACCAGTTGTTCTGTAATCTTCCTCTTCAACAGATTAAAACTCTTTTTAGCCTCTTCTGTCCAGTGAAAAGATTTGTGTCTTTTCTTCACTATATCCATCATCGCCATGCTAATCCCACTGAAATTCCTAATAAAATTTCGGTAGAAACTATCCAATCCGTGAAAGCTTCTCACCTCAAAGATATTCTTTGGTGATGGCCAATTTTTTATTACCTCCACCTTATCTGGATCCATCCTCAACTCATTTGCAGAAATAACAAATCCCAAGTAAATGAGCTCTGTCTTCATGAATGAGGACTTCTTCATATTTATCAATAGCTTCTCCTGCTGTAGTCTCTGCATCACTGTAGCCAAATGCTTCATATGCTCTGCCACTGTTTTACTGTAAACCAGTATGCCATCTAAATACACAATGACAAATTTTCCGATGAACTCCCTCAGGACTTCGCTCATCAACCTCATGAAGGTACTTGGCTCATTTGTTAAGCCAAACGACATAACAATCCATTCATACAACCCTTCATTTGTTTTGAATGTTGTCTTCCATTCATCACCTTCTCTCATGTGGATTTGGTGATAACTGCTTTTCAAATCAATCTTTGAAAAATACTTTGCTCCACTCAAGCAATCCATCAGATCATCCATCCTCGGAAATGGAAATCTGTACCTGATGGTTATCTTATTAATCACCCTTGATTCAATACACATCCTCCAGCCTCCGTCTTTCTTCAGACTGAGTACTATTGGAACAACACACAGACTTAAGCTTTCCCTGACCAAACCTTTGTCCAACAACTCCTTGACTTGTCTCTTAACCTCTTCATTCTCTTGCGGTGTCAATCTGTACACGGCTTTGTTTGGAAAACTGGCTCCTGGTATGATATCAATATGATGACTCACACTTCTAATCGGTGGCAGCGAATGAGGTAATTCATCCACTACTATATCAACAAACTCTTCCAACAGTTCCTAAATCTCTTCTGGTAAATCATCCACTCTTGTGCTGGTCAAAATGATCTTCGGTTTCCTGACCACGATGAACTGTGGATCTTCCTTCTTCTTAACCTCTGTAAGAAGTTCCTTCCCACTCATGAGAAGTACTGTGTTTCTTACTTCTGTTTTCACCTCCTTATCCTTGATTGGAAGCAACATGTGAGTCCTCCCATTCTTGTCTAGGGTGTATGTGTTCATTCTCCCATCATGAATCACATTCCTATCATATTTCCATGGTCTAGCCAGCAATAGATGACAAACATCCATGGGAATAACATCACAGAGTATCTTATCATTATATCCTCCTATCTTAAATTCAAATAAACATTGTTTAGTGACAGTTACCTGATGTCCTTTTTGTAGCCACATAATTATGTATGGGCTTGGATGATCAATCGTCTCCAGCTCCAACTTCTCTACCATCTCCGTAGAAACGAGATTATCCGTGCTACCACTGTCTACAATAACCTTGCATACCATGTCCTTGGTCTTGTAAGAAGTTTGGAAAAGTCTGGTCCTTTGGACTGAACTCTCCACCTCCTTCTCTGGTGTCAAAAGA
>SNQJ01S0128664.1:0-26088 GCA_010110895.2 Picea sitchensis | reverse complement strand
TGCTGGATTCTTGTAATCATTTGCGTACGAAATTTCAGTGATAACACTTGGGTCTTCAGATATGGCATATGGCCAATGGTATTTTTCTCTCTTAACCAAAGTATGCAACATATTTATTGACTCGTTTCCATATGAGTGATTGTAATCCCTCTCCCACATAATTTTAGTCCGGTGTTAAGTTAACTGTGGAATGTACTACTCCTCTTGTTGATGCTACACTATACCGTCATCTTGTGGGCAGTTTGATATATTTGACACACAGCAGGCCTGATATCTCTTTTTTCGTCAATCTAGTTTCTAGGTTCATGCAACAGCCTCATGAAATTCATTGTCAAACAACGAAGAGAATTCTGCGATACTTAAAAGGGACATTGAATTATGGTGTATTTTATTCGAGCAGTGCTACAATTTCACTTCTTGGTTATACAAATTATGATTGGGAAGGTGACAGTTCAGACAGATGGTCTACTGCAGGTTATATATTTCAACTTGATTTAAGTCCAATTTCTGATCCAGTAATAAGGTGAAGACTCTTGCATTATCTTCTTGTGAAGCAGAGTACAAAGCATCCAAAGAAGCAGCTAAAGAAGAAGTATGGTTATGCCATGTTCTTACAGATCTTGGACTGATTCAAAAATACGCCACAAAGTTGAGATGTGACAATCAAGATGCAATACAAATTTCTTATAATTTGTGTTGGTTTCTAAACTACTTTATCTACTCTGATCTCACCTTATTGTCATAAGTTCACCTAGGTTCAGAATTAACAAGCTTCCAACAAAATCCCTCTAAAACTATCGGTCCTCCTGGTAAAACAGAAGGCAGTGCAATACACAGGGTGCACTGCACAGTCTCACCCGAGATAGTTCTATGGTTGGCTGCAATGCTCAGATGCTTGCAACTTGGGAATAAGTGGTGATCCGTGGTTGTACCTTGTAATCTTCATTTATTTAGTCTAACATGTTAATTAATCAGTCACTCTTACTCACGCATGTGGAATATCATATCTAAATGGTTCCTTCATTCATTCATCTAACATTTAATCATTAACAACAATGGAGATGCATACCATTCAAGCACATAACACAAGTTTTACCGTGGTTCACCCCCTCCTAGGCTACATCCACAAAGATTTGGATCTCAAGCTCTTTTATTATGTCTCAACAATATCTTGTGTCGCGTGCGTTTACAGTCTTAAATCTTACAATCTCAAAAGGCTTCCCGATCCCTGTGAGGATGACTAGATCGTAGCAGGATCTTCAGCCTGTTATCTAACCCTTAGGATCAAGTTGCTCGACTCTTCTCTAGCTCACCAGCTTAAAAAAAAGTTGTAGTTCTACCCTCTCTCATTATTCTCTCTGTATCTCTCGGTCTCTCTTGGTCTCCCTCCCCCCTAGACCTCCTAGGTGCTACTTATACATACTCTTGGATTAACAACCATTACAATACCATGCAAAAACCCTAACCCTAATGTATTTAAGCCTTCCTTACTTGTGCGCATCGCATGTTTCCTTCGCATCTGTTGCTTTTCCTTCCAACTGTCTTTTCTTTCTACTTCATGATTTTCTCTCCAAAAATAGCCTTCTTCCCAAAAAATGGGCCTTCACCCAATAGACCCCCAACACTGACATGTGGCTCGTCTCGAGCCACCTAGATTGTGCACACTTCTTCAAAAGCTCCCACTAGAGCGTGGAACTTGTCTGTAAGTTCCCTTTCTTGTGTTTGAGCCTGCGCGACATTTTATTTGAGTGCATCTAACAATTGTGCTATGATCTCCTCCCAGATTATTTATGTGCACTATGCTTGTGTTTGCACCATGTTCTTCTTTGCCTCCTCTTCCTGCACAATGACCTCCGCGGATAGCTCTTGGAGTGATTCAATTTTATCTTTTCGGTTCTTCTTTGCGTTTGCACAACAACTAAATCTGCTTGCAACTTCTCCATGTCTTAAACTCCTTTGAGGCGCTCGATGATTTTCATTGTTTTATGCCTTTGCTTGAGGTCCTGGATAGTTGCGCTTATCTTTTCTTCTTCCTAGTCCTAGTGGTGGACCTATTCGTCCTCTTCTAACGGTTTCCATAGCTGTGCCTCCCTATCGAACAATTCCATAGTTGCCCTAACTTTCACTCCATTTCTTCTATCTGTCCTTCAACTTCTTGCCTCCTTTATTCCTTCACCTCCCGGGGAGTTGCAGGAATGAGTTGTTCCCAGAGGTTTTCGGTCTCCTACTTGTATTGATCAATTGTTTGCACAATATGATCAATATTCTATGTTGTAGTGGGATTTTCTATTTGTGCACTATTAGAGATTTTGTCATAGGATGCAGCCACTCCCTACTCGATCCTATCTACATGATATTTCTTGTATTTGGTCTCAAGCTTGACCTGCTCGAGCACCAATTCCAACTCCTCTTTGTTATCCCTTATATGCTGCAACTCTGCTACTTTTGTTCGTGCATGCGACTAGATCTCTTGCGTGACACTGACTTGTAATTTTTACAGTTCCTTGGTTGGTATTCGCTCCATTACTAATTGTGTCTACACCAAATATTTTACGGGTGTCTGGGATACAATCTCATCCATGCATAGCATGTTGGGTATAATATTGAAGGTTGGGATCGTCTATGCTATTGTTTGGATCGTATCATGTTCGCTTGGTGCAACCCTGGCTTTTGCTTTTGATGTTGTGGGGACTGAATCTATTCCCCTGCTCATCGTCTACGTGCCTTGGATGTACTCTAGGAATTGCCTTATGTCAGTCATCTCATCCTAAATGCAGCCTCTCTATTGCTGGGCATCTTCAAACTCCTCAGTTGCATGGTTCTGGACACTCTAAGCCACAAGGTCATCATTATCCTCAGTGATTGTATAGTATGGTGACTACTTGTGCGCCTTGGCCTTTTTGTGCACACCCCCAGTGTGGATGATCGGCCTCTTTGTCTGGACTTGTTCCTATGGGGTGGAATTCGATGGGTTTCCTTGTGCTATCGCAACCCCTTTTTCTAGTTTCTTTGGTGCTAGGGTAGTGTCCTTTTTCCCAGCCTGGGTACCCTTCTTTGGCACACCCCCCTTCTTTTGTTCTTTCGTCTTCTAACTTGGATTTGGCTTATTTGGCATATCTTTATCCCTGACAGGTGTCTTAACTTACCTAGCATCGGCCTCTGTACCTATAGGCATCTCTTGAGTGAGGACTGGAATTCTCCAGTCATATTTCCAGTCCCTGATTGTCATCTATATGTCTTCTTCTTTGACGCAGTATCTAAGTTGCACTCTTTCTTTCTTGAGATCCCTTCTCGCTTGGATCCAAACTGTGTGCCTGGTTTCTTTAAAGTTCACGATGTCTTGGTATTACACAACCAGTTCTCGAGTAATTCTCCAACTATTGGAAATGATCTCTTGGAGCTCATTATAGTATCGCGTGAATGTGCTTGCATTGGTACTTTTGATTTTTGGGTTTGACATGCTCCCCAATGATGTGTATCGCGTTGCATGGCAATGACTGGTTCGCTCACAAAAATATGTGTACTAGGGCTCCCTCCATCCGATCAAGGCGATCAGGATTAGTAGCCAAGAGTAGTGAAACTCTATTCCCAGATCCTACGTGGCTCTGCAGTCATCAAGGAACATGTTTAGTAAGTATGGGGCCCAAATAAGCATAGTGCCCTCTGCGCACTTACCTGTAGCTGTGATGACCCTGGTAGGGACTTCCTCCTTGCGAAACTTTATAAGTAATTTGCACACCATGATTTTAGTGCCCATCCTTGTTGCGTCACTGATGCGCTTGATAATAATTCCACGCGACCCTCACTCTGTGCCATATGTATTTTTGAGCTCCTCCACCAACGCCTTCTCCTTTGTCTTGTCATCGAGGTACTGCGCTGGATTCTCCCCTGAGATGGAAGACTGGTGATAAAAGCAATGGGCTCCACTTCTATAGAGATGGGCTCTTCCAACCATAGGTATCCTCCATGGGTTAATACCATCAATTTCTTGACGCAATTATTTGCGTTCCATCCCCTTCTAAAATGTGGAATATCCAACAGGTTTAGAATTTCGGTGTTGGACAATTCGGCTACCCATTATTTTGGTTGTAAAATTGGATCCTTGAAGGGCCCTGTTCCTACAGTGTCAAGGTAGACCTGCCTTGCAAACTCTAGGAACTTTTCCATGTCGGCCACATCATGGTCCAAGTAGAACATTCTTTCCACGAATCCCAAAAGGTTAGGCATGGCCTGCACCCCTTCCAGAATGCGCAGTAGGACTATGGTTGTTGCATCCTGTCTGTGCGGTGATATTTCCATGGGTTGTTTTCCCTTTCATTGTGGTGGTTGGATTGAGGTTCCAGCCTCCATTATTATTTCATCGGCATATGCTTTTGGCTGGCTGGTAACATCTTATACTAGCCCCTCCTATTGTTGCGCAAGCTCTACCTTGTATAACTATCTGGGCACATAAACTTTTGTATGTTTTGGGGCGATCCCATTTACTCTTTGGGATCCTTCAATGTGCGTAGGTCACAAATTATTACCTGCGTCCTCGATCTACTGGCCTTGTCTAATTCCCTACATGTCTATGTCCATACCAACCGCTATTGTTGGTTGGGCTTCCTCCACCATGGGTGTGGGGATCATTGGTTCCACATGGGGTGAGGGAATTTCATCCAGGTTGAAGAATTACGTGGCTTGTGTAGGTTCATGCTCAGTTCCCTATTTTTGTTGTGGTGCTCTATGGTGGCTTCGAGGTTTCCTGCTGGCCTGGCTCAATGCAACAACATTGGGTGGTGCCATGGTGGTTTAAGGGTGATTTATGTCGAACTGGTTTGCTCTGTATCTCTTGCTAACTCACTCTTCACTCTGTATGCTCTATCTCTTTGTGTTTTCACAATTTCACAATAAGTTTTATGTTGCCCGTGTGCCTTCCTTATATAGCAAGTGTCGTGAAGCTTCTTGGAGAAGGTACCCGAGCTGTGATTTAAATGAATTGGCGTTTCTCACGTATGTGACATTCAATTTCCTTGGCGTCGCCAGTTGGCGTGACTAATGCGAAGGCACTTCGAGAATACTTTTCATTCAATTTGATAGACGCCGCCAGTTGGCATGATTAATGCAAAGACACTTTGAGAGTACTTGACATTCAAATTGACATAAAGTGCGTTGTTGTCTCTGCACTGCAATATTTTATTGGTGCTGCTTCTTCCCATTTCGTTAGATACTCTATCACAGTAATGATGTACCTTGCTCCTGACCTCTTTGCTGGTGGGTTAATTGGTCCCACAAAGTCTATTTCCCATTTTTTGAAGACCTGCAAAGTTACTTGTGGTCTTAGGGGCATCTCATCCCATCTATTAGGTTTATCAACCCTCTGACATACATCACATCTCTGGAAATATTTCTTTGCATCTCTGTGAATGGCTGACCACCATAGTCCTGTGCGCAATACCTTCTGCACAGTAGTGTTTCCTGCATAATTTGCTCCTGATATTCCCTCATGGGCCTCTACTAAAATCCTAGGTATTTCATGTTCTAGTACATATATTCTCAAGATGTTAATTTAACCCATCTTGTATAAGTGTCCTGCAATCAATTGATAGTTTGCATCTCGGACTACCAGATTTTTCTTTTGCACAATGTTGAATTCTTTTGGCACGGTTCCTATACTGAAGTATTGAATGATGTCAATAAAATATTCATCAGCTACTTGGACGGAAAATAACTGTGCATTAGGGAATTTGTCCTCTAAGTTTGTAGGTTCCTCTCCATTATTGATCCTTGATAGGTGATCAGGTCCTGCATTCAACTTCCTTGGCTTGACTATTACTTCAAATTCAAATTCCTAGAACAACAATAACCATCTACAAATTCTCGCCCCCAACATTGGCTTATTGACTAGGTATTTGAGGGATGAATGATCTATAAACATCTTGAAATGTTTGCCCAGTAAGTAATGTATGAACTTTTGGAGTGCATAAACCATATCTAGGCCTTCTTTTTCTGCGGTATTGTAATTCTACTATGACTCTGACAGTTTTCTTCTAGCAAATTCTATAGGATGGTCCAATTCCCCTGTTCTTGGCTATGCTAGAATAACTCCAAGTGCTATAGTTGATGCATCTACATGCACATGAAATGTCTTTTCCCAATATGGGAATACTAGTATTGGTGTTGTTACCATCTTCTCTTTTATTGTGTCCAACCCTTGTTGAAAGTCTTCATTCCACTGAAAATTGCTATCTTTCCTCAACAATTTCTCCATTGGCGCAGTGATATGCGCATACCCTTTTATGAATTTCCTGTAGTAGCCTATGTGTCCCAATGTTGCTCTCAACTAATGTATTGATTTTGGTGGTGGTAGATGAACAATTACTGCAATCTTGGAAGGATCTACTAGAAATCCTTGTTTGCATGCTATATGGCCCAATAGTATCCCAAAAGGTGTTCCAAAGATTCACTTCTTGATATTTAGAGATATTTAACATTGCCTACATCTTTCCAACATCAACCTTAACACCTCTACATGGTCCTTCAATAGACTATATATTGTCCAATCATCCAGGTATACTTCTAAAAACTAATGGATGAATTCTTTGAAAGCAACTATGACTACTCTTGAGTATATAGATGATTCTTTCTTCAGCCCAAAAGGAATGACTATGTACTAGTAGGATCCCCATTCTGTGGAAAAAGTGGTCTTGTACCGATCTTCTAGGGATATCTTGATTTCATGGTAACCTGAGAATCCATCTATGAATGAGTATGCTTCCTGGCCTCCTACCTTCTCTAATACCTCATATGTAAAAGGGGTAGGGAAAGCGTCATGAAGGCAAGCATCATTAAGCTTCCTCAGTTCGACACATATCCTTTTCCCTCCCTGCTTCTTCTCCTGAACTACCATAGGGCTGACCCACTCAGATTCCTCCACTGGTTATATGATTTCGGCCTCCAACATCCTGTCAATTTATTCTTTTATTTTTTGCTTATATATTGGGTTCAATCTATATGGTCATTGTCTCACTGATCTAGCCTCAGATTTGAGAGGTATCTTCATCTCTCCTAGATCTCCTATTATGCCTTTCATTTGTGTAAAGGTTTTTGGGAACAAGTCACTGTACTCGCACAATAAATATGTTATGCTTTCTACTATTTGCTCATCCCAGTAATCTCCAATGTTGGCCATTTTTGGATTCTCGGTTGTCCCAATGTTAACTTTCTTCACCTTGATCAACACAACAAACACTTTTGATTCCAGAGGTGGGCCTTCCACCTCTCTTTCACCTTCAACTTCTATAATCTGAATGTTGCGTGGGTCCTCTTCGTCTAGTGCATCTTCTTGCATATGGTAGCATGACAATAATTCTTTCACTATCTGTCTGTCCTGTAGTTGATCTTTTGTCATGATTTCAACTTCTGGTTCCTTAATGAATATCACCCCTCTGATTTGTTTGAGTGTTGAGTCTATGTTGGGGTTCTCATGTTCAATAAAGAAAGTGACTGTAATTTTTTGTTGTAACACTGTCCATTCTGCAGTTCCTCTACGTAGTTCCTGGTCTACATACCAGTTTGTTGGGATTCCTTCTAGTGTATGAATAAAGTGATGAGGCCATTCCTCTGGTGGTGTCATTGTCCATAATGTTCTGCACTTCTCCAAGTGTTCCAAAGGTGACCCCTGTCCATCATATCTATGTATCATTCTTCTCTTTTTCTCTGTGCCAAACCTAATGTGCAATAATCATTTGCATTGGTACTAGTCCCTAATGGTCTCTTTGTGCACACCCCACCATCTTGCAGGTGTTTCCTTGAGTGTTGTATCCAAATATAAGAGCCTCTTATTTGGTAACACTTCATCTTCATATCTTGTTAGTAATTCTTCTATGTTGTTCACCCCATGAAAGCTAGGAGGTTCTCTTATCTATGTACCTACCCATCGTACTGCACGATCTATTCTTGCACATCTTCTTGTGGAGACTTCATGTAATCTCTGCTGCCAATTTTCCAACCCTATATTTGAGTCTGACACACATGACATGATGCTTCTCCAACTAAGTACCCCATTTGTAGTTGGATTCACATAGTCTTATTCTCACGCAGTGGTTCGGTACAACTGGTTAATTTCCTCCAGGTCCAAGCAAGTGGGTTCTACAAACCTTTCTTCTTCTGATGGGTCTAATGGCGCATTGACTCTGTATTCTTCGGACTTGAATGTCATATTCCTCATCTTTAAATTGATTATGGTCTGATTGTTGAATGCCCAATCTAGTCCAAGCAATACTGGATAAGGTGTTGTGCCATCCACTATTTATATTACTTAGAAGTCTTCCTTGGTGTGCACTCCATTCAGATCTACTGTCACACCCTTTAGCCTTCCAATTGGTAGAACTCCGTGTTGATTTACTAGTTTTAGTTGAATAGGTGAATATCCTGATGTGGGCTCTCCCATACATTTCCATGTCTTCTTGGGTAACAAATTCACCTCAGAGCTTAAATCTAGTATGATGTCCCCCATATTGAAATATCCAATGTTAGAATTTAATCTGAATTCCCTACTTGTCCTCCTTCTTGTATGTAGGTGATTGACTGTTTTCTGTTCTAATTTCCCCTCTACCTCTGAGTTACATCTTTCTAGCATATTTTTCAAACTTTTAATAGATGATTGGTCATTTAATAGCTTAACATAGGATTGCAAAAAAGCCTTTATTGTACTTAATTGTCCTAGAGGTTGCGCTTCATTAGTATGATCCAGTGATGAAGGCATCTCATACACTGGTCCTTCCTAAGTATGTTGCGCAGTTGATGTAGATGCATTGTTTGGATTCAAGAATTCTTGTCTGGCTTGCTGGAATATTTCCTTTTCATTCTGTGCATCAAACTACTTCTATGGTTCAACATTCCTCTTCACCCATTGGTGTTGTGATGGATCTTGTCTTACTGCATCATTTCCTGTCTTAGTTCCTTCGCGCATAACTATGTTGATATTTCTTTTGTCATCCCTTGCTTCTGTAGAAATCCACTGAACATTCTGATTATTCAGATTTCTCTTTTTTTGGATCTTCCCAATAGTGTTGGACAATATTTTGTATCATGATCTGATGCGTGACAATACATGCATGTCACGGGTGGAAGTGGACATTCTCTTGCATAGTGTCATGGTTGTTGACAGTTGTGACATACCATCAGTCCTATGCCTCTTCCAAAGCCTCCTCTTCCTCCTCCTCCACCTCTGTAGCCAAATCGATCTCCTTGTGGTGCATTGTACTAGGGTGCCTGGTTATACTGCACATGATTATACTTTGGTTGTGTGGTATTGTACTACGGTCGCGCAGTGTTATATTGTTGTGGCGCAATGTTATATGGGACTGGTACTTGGTTGAACTCTAGTGCATTTTTTCTTGTCATCATCTCTGCATGCACCCTATAGGTATCTGATGTTCATTCCCTCATCAGCTCCATTGTCCTACAATCTTTGTCTTCATGGCCTACTGACTTGCAAAAGTTGCAATATGAACTCTTAGGAATTGTCTAGTATTTCTGCATCATTGGACACTGATATGGATCATGCCCTTGTGTCTTACATATCGCACACCATAGTCCTCCTGATGGAAAGGGTTTTACAATCCTATTTCCATGTACTATGTGAATGTTGGGAATTCATTCTTGTGGTGTCCTTTTGTCCTGCATGTGGTACACCAAACAACTTCCCTTTTGTCCTTACCCCTGTTCTGGTTTAATTGAAATGTTAATTTCTTTAGATCCTTCTTTAGCTCCTCTATGGCTGAATCTATCCTCTGATATTGGTTCTCTTCCAGTTGTAGGGCTGCCTGCAGAGCCTCTACCCGAGTTTGAAACTTCTGCTATCTCAAAGGGTACGTCAAGTGTGGTAGTAGGGAATTGACAAACATATGCTTATGTTGCATGTATGTCATGACATATTTTAGCTTTCCCTTCAATCATTTGAATCTTTGGTCAATCTCCCACACAAATTCTCTCGGTTTCTATCTGATCTCTATCATCTCATTCATGTATTGATCCTCTGAGATAGGTTTCTAGAATTCATTTATCAATAGCTTCTTGATATCCACAATCATCTTGGTTGTCCCTAGTTGATTGTTTGCATCTAAGCTCCTGTACCAATCCAATGCACGGACTCTTAGCGTGATGGATAACTACGCAAGTTTAGTGTCCTCATATGTGATCTGTTTTGCTTCCTAGATATTTTAACAAATGAACAAGTGCTTCTCAGGGTCCTTCGATGCCTATCCCTTGAATTCTGGTAATCTGATGGTGGGATCATGTCCTTCCATCCTAAATGTTGAACTACTACCTCAGCGCAATGTAGATACTTGGCTACCACTTCTTGAACTGGCTCCTCCAGTGGTTGCTCCTTGACTAGATGTACTTCCTGTTGACTTCCTTCCGAAATTCGGTTGTCTAAATGGTGGTGTTATTATTGGTGTATTAGTTGCACATAGGTTTATGGCTTCCACACTGACATTGATATGGATAGGAGTGTTTCCTTTTGTTCTTGTTCTTGGACCTCTTGTCTTCCTTTCATTTGTTGCACCCAGGATTTCCTCAATCTACTCCACATGTTGGAGATATTCTACCTCTTCTTCATCACTTGCCAAGCCTTCTGATCTGGATTTTATGAGCAAAATGAAATGACTACAGATTATTAACAGGTGCTTAACACAAAATAACAGAGATACAGTAAAACTGGTTTTCTATTCAATAAGAAAATAAGTTGAAACTGTAAAATGCAGCAAAAACAAGCTTTCTGGAATGGTGGCAGCTTATCTCTGAGAAGAGATGTGATGGAAGCACTCATTCACAAGAAGATGATTACAATGAGGCTCTGAAGACATTTTTACAATAAAAAAGAATGCCCAAAACCCTAGACATCCAAAAACCTAACCCTAGGAGATGAAGCACCAAAAGTCATGTGGGTCCGTTTGGGTAAGTTAGTACATCAACTTCCCGGGGTCGTAACTTTTGCATACGATCAGGGATGATTTTAGGGGATAAATTTCGCTTGTGGGCTAATTTTCCATGGTTTTTCTCCAAAAGAGATTTGCTATTCTAAAAATGATTTGCCCAAATTCTATAGAATAAAATTATTTTGCTGAAAAATCGCCAAAATTTTATACAAACTATATAAAATCCTTATAAATTTGAAATTTTTTACAAAAATATCGCCAAACATTTATAGTTGGCATATGAAGGGTTAGGAAGATTCACTAAGGTTTCTACATTTTAAAATAATTTTCCATCCTTAAAATCATCCCTGCATACGATATCCGTTTTAGGCGTATGATAGCCCGTTGGAAAGGTATCGTCGAGGAGATTCATTTTGGGGGAAATATCGAAGGAACTTCCATATTTCTTCCCATTTTCCCAAATAACATCGTTTAGGGCCTCAAAACGGCTCCGAAAGTGAAAATTGTTAAAAATGGTAAATTACCAAAATTGCCAGAAAATTGTTTTTAGCCAGTTGGAAAAGGTGGGTGGTCACCAATATCCACCTGGATCAATACTCCCTCCTTAGGAAGAAATGGTCTCCATTGCATTGAGTTCCCCCATCCGATGAGGAAATTTCTGTTGAATTTGGCCCCGAGTGAGCCACTTGCCTTGGTGCAGGAGCTTCCCTGCTTTGATGACTCGATAAAGATGGATCCTTTGTTGTCGAGTGCCCTTGATCTGTGTGTCCACAATCTAATCAATGGATGCCTTTTGTATGCATTTGGGGTTGAGATCTGTTGGTGTCAGTTGTTCTGCTACTTCTGAGGTGTCCAATAATGGTGGGAAATAAGGGCGAAGGAGATCCATGTTAAACACTGGGTGCAGGCCAAGGAAAGGAGGAATGTTGAGCTCAAAAGCATTATCCCCCATGACCTTGGTGATGGTGTATGTCCCATAACAGAGTGGGAGAAGCTTTCGATGGGGTCCTGTAAGGCATTCTTTCTGCAAGTGCAACCAAACTTTGTCGCCCACCTGAAACTTATGTCTCACCCAATGTTGATCATGGTGTTGTTTGTACTTGTCATTGGACTTCTGTAGGATATCCTGAACCTATTGGCGGATGTGTTGGATCCGCTCAATGAACCGGGTGGCTTTGTCAGCTTCAGTTGGAGCAAGAGATGAGTCGGTCGAGGTGACTGCAAGGGGAAGTGAAACATCTATGGGACCCAATGGATGGAATCCCAACTCCACCTGAAAGGGGACATGGTCGGTTGAGCTATGCATGGCTCGGTTATAGCTATGTTGGACATAGGGAAGGCTCTCATCCCATGTGCGAGGGTTCTTGGAATTAAACATGTGAATGATATGCATAATCGTTCGATTTATTACCTCGGTTTGGCCATCTGTCTAGGGGTGGAAGGTCATGGATTTGGTGAACTTGGTTTCCAACAGTGACCAGAGGCTCGACCAGAATGTGCTAAGAAATCGACTGTCCCGATAGTGAAAAACTACTAAAAATAGTAAATTACCAAAATTACTAGAAAACTATTTTGAGCCAGTTGGAAAAGGTGGGTGGCCATTGATATCCACCTGGATCACCTTCCCTCGTGGCTATGGCTCTCTTCTTGTTTTTCATATTATATTGGTAGGGTACTCCACTGGGCATTCTTCTAGCTATTTCCATGATCTGCTTGATATGGTCTTCCTCCATCATGTTTGGATCCAAGGCCTCTTCCTTCTTTCCTCTGTCCATTTCTTCCTTCATTTCTCCATCTCTTGTCAGTGCTTCCCCCCTTCCCCCATGGACACAGGGAAGTTTAGTTGTCCGAGGCCATTTTCATTACACCCTTGTTATATAGTAATATCTTAATGGAAGTATACAACAATATGATATACCTACCTCAAGGTCCCTTCATGAACTCTTTCTCTACTACGCTGTAAGACTTCACAGTATCTACTGCAAATTCTGTGATAAATCCTGCAACAATGTTTTCTAACCAGAAATCGACTATTCTGAGAAGATTCATTTTGGGGGAAATATTGAAGGAACTTCCATATTGCTCCCTGTTTTCCCAAAAAACATCGTTTAGGGCCTCAAAACGGCTCTGGAAGTGAAAAACTACTAAAAATAGTAAATTACCAAAATTGCCAGAAAACTATTCTGAGCCAGTTGGAAAAGGTGGGTGGCCACCGATATCCACCTAGATCACCTTCCCTCGCGGCTATGTATCTCTTCTTATTTTTCATATTATATTGGTAGGGTACTCCACTGGGTGTTCTTCTAGTTGTTTCCATGATCTGCTTGATCTGGTCTTCCTCCATCATGCTTGGATCCAAGGCCTCTTCTTTCTTTCCTCTGTCCATTTCTTCCTCCGTTTCTCCATCTCTTGTCAGTGCTTCCCCCATGGACGCAGGGAAGTTTAGTTGTTCGAGGCCATTTTCATTACACCCTTGTTATATAGTAATATCTTAATGGAAGTATACAATGATATGATATACCTACCTCGAGGTCCCTTTAGGAACTCTTTCTCTACTGCGCTATAATACTTCACAGTATCTACTGCAAATTCTATGATAAATCCTGCAACAATGTTGTCTAACCAGAAATCTACTGCATGCGTAAATTTATTGTCAACTTGTTGTAAGTGCGTGATCTCCGTAGGATTCCACTCTAGCTATCTAATCTGATTTGTAGGGTGGTTGTCCTTCAAACTCATTATCCACTCCTGCAACACATGCGGGAAATCATAGAAAAATACCTCATACAAGTCGTTGAATACGTAATTGTCCAGGTATTTGCGCGGTGTTAACTTCGGGTTTCTGTTATCTTTCTACAAAAACTCCAAATCCTTTGTTTTCAACCACCTCTCTATCTCTGCCTTCATTGGGTTCCACAGTCTCAACATCCCCTTTTATATTCTCATGTTTTTGTTGCCACATTTGATATTCTTTTTACGCTTCTTCAACAGATCTTAATCACTCAATCCCAGTTTGTTCCAACCGACAACAAAACCATTTGTTGTTTTCTAAAATACTTTATCTACTCTGATCTCACCTTACTGTCATAACTTGACCCAGTTTCAGACTTAACAAGCTTCCAAAAAAGTCCCTCTAAAACTATCAGCCCTCCTGGTAAACCATAAGGCAATGTAGTACACAGGGCGCAGTCTCACCCAAGATAGTTCTATGGGTGGATGCAATGCTCAGATGCTTGCAGCCTGGAAATAAATGGGGATCTACGGTTGTACCTCGTAATCTTCATTTATTTAGTCTAACATGTTAATTAATCAGTCACTCTTACTCATGCATGTGGAATATCAGATCTAAATGGTTCCTTCATTCATTCATCTAGCATTTAATCACTAACAACAATGGAGATGCATAACATTCAGGCACATAAAGCAAGTTTTACCGTGGTTCACCCCCTCCTTGGCTACGTCCACAAATATTTGGCTCTCAATCTCTTTTATTATGTCTTGACAATATCTTGCATTGCTCGTGTTTATAGTCTTAGTTCTTACAATCTTAACAAGCTTCCCGATCCCTGTGAGGCTAACTAGATCACACCAATCTCTTTATCCTACGATCTAACCCTCGGGATCGAGTTTCTTGATTATTCTCTAACTCACCAGCTTAGAAAAATGTTGCAGTTCTACCCTCTCTCATTCTTCTCTATGTCTCTCTCGGTCTATCTCGGTCTCCCTCCCCCCTATACCTCCTAGGTGCTACTTATGTATACTCTTGGCTTAGCAACCATTACAATATCATGCAAAAACCCTAACCCTAATGTAGTTAATCCTCCCTTGCATGCATGCCTCACATGTTTCCTTCGCATACGATGTTTTTCCTTCCAGCTGTCTTTTCTTTCTACTTCATTCTTTTCTCTCCAAAAATGGCCTTCTTCCCAAAAATGGGCCTTCGCCCAACAATCCGGTACATCACTCCAAGACAAAACATCTTGATCTTGATGCACATTATATTCAATATCTATTTGCAAATGGTACTATCTCTCTGGTATATTGTCCTACTGAGCAGTAAGCAACTGATATCTTCACCAAGTCCATGACAGAGGCAAAGTTTGTACATATTCTCTCTTTGTCGAGGATGAGAGAAGTTGTCATCAATGGGGTGCATTAGTAATGACTCCTTCCTCCATTAGTGTGGGCTTTTTTCCCAACCATTATTAAGGGGGAGTGTTGCAATATATTATATTCCTTGGAAGGTAATAATGTCTTTGTATTATTTCAGAAGTTGTCCACAATCTTATGTAAAAGAGTATAAAACAAATATCCCATATTTATTATGGATTAGTTTACTCTTAATAGAAATATTATATAAAGAGATGATAAAAATGAGAATTATAATATTCCACCTCCAATATGTGAGAGTAATTCCTCCATATCTCTTGATATATAATAATGCCAAGAGTGCCTTTTAAGACATAACATGTGATCATCATCTTATGCTCTCAATAATTCTTCTATATTTGTATGGGGTAATTGTGGAGTTGCTCTCTTGTAATATTGAAGGAGATTTTTGGAGATAATTGAAGGACAACCCTTTCTTTCTTCTTCATCTTCCTTTCTCTATACGGTGTGATTTGGAGCACTACATTGGGGTCCCTTTTATCGATTTCTCTGTGTTTCTCTTCTCTCTCGGCCATAGTCTCCCTCTTACTATACATAAACCTTTTCCCACAACACAATACTCCAATATCTCCGTCTGAATCATTGTCTTCTTGCCTCGACATCCTCAACCCATTTGTTTCTCATTCATCTATTTTCTCATTTCTTCCCACTCTCATATCATCTTCCAATCCCCCTACATGCGCGAAGGCCCCTAGCACTCAGATTTCATTTTCATAATTTGTTTGTTGCACAACAACATCTTTATCCAAGTAGATAATGCATTCAAATATCTCTTGCACGAGCCCTTGAAAAAATCCCTTTCTACGAAACTATAAGACTGGGTACAATCTACTGCAAACTCTGTAATGTAACCCCCCCAATATGTTATTCAACCAAAAATCAACTACATGAGAAACCTTATTACTTATCGTATTGAACCGTCTGATCAATTCATGAGTCTAGTTTCTCAGAGCTTCGACTGTATATATTCCAATGTTCTCAACTAACCTCTCTAACCATTCAGTCAAGATTATCAGGAATTCACCAAAGAAAATTTCATGCAAATATGTGGATGCATACCTTTGCAACCATTGTTCATCACTGAGTCGTGAATTCTTATTCTGTTCTCTGGAAAAAATTTGTTGCTTCCTTTATATCCATTTTGTGATCTCTTGCTTATTTGACCTCCAGAACATTCCCCTCAATTATAGATCCTGGTCCCAACAATGGAACCATTTGTTGACACGCAGGGAAGACCCTAGGTTCATAGCATTAATCAACAAACAAAACCCTTAGACATAAGCCCTTTTGGCATCACCTGCAAGAAAGTGAAGTCTCACCCGGGGCATCTAGAGGGGATGCAGGAACCAATCTTCTACGATGGAGAGGGGAAGTGAGGAATTCAACATATTCCTCCTAATTGTCTACGCAGGTGCACAATTTCCATTGATTAGCCATTACTTATTATGTGAGATATTCGATGCATGACATTACCTTAATTAACTTTTATTCATTCATTCATTCAATCAATCATTGCGACATTGCCACAACAAAGGTGTATTCACATTACTTAAGCAATTATCATCATTGTGCATCATTCATAACATGTTTACCATTCAATAGATCTACACTACTTATCTATCAGATTCATCAGAGAAGAACACATACAACATCACATTCACCCCAATTTCGGGCTACATCCACAACGTCTGGCTTCTTATATTGGTCATTCATAATTGTTTTACAACTACACATTGTGCTTACAAATTATGCAATAGTAACATTACCCAAACTTCCCTATTTGTTCTACTGTAGTGCGAGTCTATCTTCAGAAGCCTCGGTCATGTATTCAGAACTGTGAACATTGCTTAATCTTTACTTGGACTTATCACCATCTACCCAAAAACCATTTACATATTTATACATAAGAAGTAGGGATAATCTTGTTACAACATTGTCACTAAGTGGACAAACAATCCCAAAAATCCTAATAGTTTGTAATTGTTTTCCTACTTTCACGCGCCGCTCCATCGCGTTTCCTTATGTCACGTGCTTTGACTCCTTAAAATTCACTCTGCATTGTGTGCTTAAGTCCAACTTCTAATGGCCTCTTTATTCTTTAATATTATTTTGATGCAGATTCTAAAACTGTAAAAAAATATCCAAAATGCCTATCCAACGACGAGGTACCACATTTGCACAAGGTCAAATTTAGAGTTAGCCTTTTTTTCCAAGGGTAGGCCTTTGAAAATGTGACAGTAAGTCGTGACGAAAATCAAATATGAAGACATATAAAACTTTTTATTCTTTCAGAAATATCCCAACTAAAAAGATAACTCACTTGAAATCATCTTGGCCCAGTCAAAGATGGCATTCTCATTAATTGAGAAATACAGTATATACAAAGCAAGCTTAGGAACCGTAGCTGTAGATTCTTGTCCAATTATTCTGGTGAATAACCATGTCATTTCTCAATATGGGTCAACAAGCTTTTAACTCTAGGTCATAGTATTAAAATCGAGATTTGTTTGCCCATGCCATTTGCAATATTTAATGTTCCTTTGATCATAATCAATGGGTGGCATGAAATTTTTTATCATTGTCGAACTTGATATCAAAGAAATGGCATGTATTTGATATTATGTAGTGTTAATTGATGCAAAATGAGAAAACTTAAGTATGCATACAATTTAGCTAGTGGAACAACAAAGGTGTTGGCAATTCCATTAAGTGCATGATATTCTAATATTTTAATATAACTTAGTTTGAAACATGAAGGAAATGTATGGATTTATTGTGTTAACATGCAGGTTGATTAAGACATGTTCTAGTTTAGTTTTTCCCTGAGAACGGTTCAAATTGATTGAAAATATAATAAGTTGTCTTCTAAACCATCCTTACAAATGTAATTGTTATATATATATNATGTATGGATTTATTGTGTTAACATGCAGGTTGATTAAGACATGTTCTAGTTTAGTTTTTCCCTGAGAACGGTTCAAATTGATTGAAAATATAATAAGTTGTCTTCTAAACCATCCTTACAAATGTAATTGTTATATATATATATATTCCCTTCTATTTAAGGAAGGACAAATTGAGTAAATTTTGTATCTTTTAAGAGGTTTTCAACACAAATTATCCTCAAACTCATGGAAACGACATGGATGCTCAAACTCATTTTAAAGAAGGTAACGAGGTTCATATTCTAATTGATTGTTGTTGTGAGCTACCTACCAACCACACTGCATTGAATGAACGTGGATTTACCCCTGACAACAGTGGAAATGGAGATGGAACGATAAGCAAACAGACGGAGCAAGCAGATGGAGGAAATAGACAGGAGGATGCAACATGGGTTTTCAATGCTAGAGATAGGACGCCTTTGGTGGATGGTAAGTAAAAAACGTAGAATAAGTAGACTGTGTGTTAGGGTCCTAACCCGCACATAGGTAGAACAATATATTCAGATGTAATAAATGTCAATATTAATAAGGCCTTTCAATAAAATAGAATAAGGCATATGTAAGAAGACCTAATAGAAGCTTCCGCTTCTAGAAGGATCTTCCTCTAGATGCTTCTTTTGATAGACATATTTAGTATAAATAGGAGTCGAGGGTATGAGAACCCTAGCTTGGAAATTATTGTAATAGAGCTCTGCTCAACTGGAGTTTGCCCCCTCGAAGAGGCCCGTGAACATTGCTTTCAGAATCAAAGTGTTATTTCTGTTGTTATTCTTATATCATTTCAGTGCTATTGTGGTGATTGCTCTGGTATATTGTTGCTATTCTGCCATTTCTAGCATTTTATTTCTATTCTGCATACTTTTATATCTGGTATATTATAAGTGGTATCAAAGCACTTTCCTCGGCCGAAAGTGTGGGTTAATTTTTTTTTTCAGGGTAGAGACATATTCCGGTGTCTTTAAGCCACAGAGATCTGTCGTTACACACATAAACCTGCAGTTGAGGGATTCATACACGCAGGAAATACAAGTGGTACTTAAGTGCACATCTGTTGGCCACCCTTGTAACCTCTTTTGGTACGCCTTCGAGTGGTGGCGCATCAGACAACACCTGTGTACAGATCGACCTAGATTACCTGAAGCCATCTTTAGATAAATTGATCGAGTGCCTGACTGCTATAGTGTCACCGAGAACAACACTCGAGAAGATACTCTCTAGTACCTGTGCAGTCAGGTAGTACGGCTAAGGGTACGGTCTATCCTCCTTAGTTAGTGCCCTGAGATATTGTGTCGAATACTATTGTTGGACCCCGCATGTATATCAGAGATCTATAACACAGGGCAAACCCTTGTCTATAGAACCCTTGAATACCTAACCCTTGGGGACATAAACATAAACAAATTAAAACAAACAAGATCTATTGCCGCGCAACTGTGTTCGGGTTGCCAAATCACTACACATTTCTTCCTGGTTAATCATTTGGGCATTTCATCATTGCAGTATTCTTCAGACCGGAGTATAATTCCGCAGGTGTATAAAATAAAATAAAAAGTCTGGAAATTTTTTCACCATTATTTGAGACCTATTCCATTGGATTCATCTCTTTGCCCATATCACATTCATACATATCATTTTTTAGAAACATTTTTTACCCCACCTGCCCCTTTTTGGTTCCCTCGTCCTCATGGCCCATACCTGTAGACAAGACTTGGAAGCTCGCTTCAATACCTTGCAATCTAGTCTCACCGAGACCCAACAAGAAGTGAAACACCTCAGTGCCAATGTTGTCGCCATCAATATAACCATGCAGTCCTCAATGGAGGCAATCAAACAAGACCTAACCAACCAACTTGAATCTATCTATTTGTCACTCTGCACAAAGTTTGATATCCCTACAGATAACCCTTCCTCTGACTCACCTCCACCTACTGATGGTGAACATTCCTCTCATTCCCATAACTTTCAGAACCATCACTTTCAACGTGACCTACGCCTTCTGTGGGTGGATGTGACCAAATTTGATGGCTCATACCCCACTGGTTGGGTAACCCAAATGGAACATTATTTCTCTTTATATGACATTACAGATGACTTGACCAAACTCTGGTATGGTGTTCTCCATCTAGATCAAGAACGTTGGCAATGGTGGCAATGGCGAAACAATTCTCGTCAAGGGTATATTGCTTGGACACACTTTGAGGCAGAGCTTTATGAATGCTTTGACACTGACACCAACCATTTGGGCCATTTGAAAAAGTTGAAACAATTAGGAACAATGGAATACTTTATAGCTGCCTTTGAGCGCCTGGCTTTTCGAACAGAGGGCATGTTTGATGCATTTTTCTGAGAGTGTTTCATCAGTGGCCTCAAGGATGAGATTCAGGCGAAAGAAGGTTTGTCATGGTCATGGTCCTGAAGAAAGAAGGTTCTTTCCTATGGTCATAGTCCTGAAGAAATAAGGTTCGTGGTGAATGTGTCATGACTTCCATGCCCTCAACAAACTTACCATTAAAGACAAATTTCTCATTCCTGTCATTGATGACCTCCTGGATGAATTGAGTGGCACCTAATTATTTACTAAACTTGATCTTCGTTCGGGCCACCACCAGATACATATGAAAGAGGCAGACATTCCCAAGACTACCTTTAGAACTCATGAGGGCCACTATAAGTTTTTGGTCATAACCTTTGGCTTGTGTAATGCCCCCTCCACCTTCTAAAGCCTCATGAATCATGTCTTTCGCCCTTTTCTCCATCATTTTGTCTTAGTTTTCTTTGATGATATCCTCATCTATAGGAAAACCTGGACAGACCATCTTGCTCATGTGGATCAAGTTCTCCATCTACTCTTTCAGCACCAACGTTTCCTGAAACAGTCTAAATGTGCTTTTGGTGCCTCAGAAGTAGAATACTTGGGTCATCTAGTTGGCAAGGATGGCGTCAGGGTGGATCCTAAAAAGATTGAAGCTATGCAAGACTGGCCTCACCCAAAGACTCTCAAAATCTTGCGTGTATTTCTAGGCTTAACAGGGTATTATTGTAAGTTTGTTAAGAATTATGGAAAGATTGCAACACCTCTCACTGCTCTCCTCAAAAATAACTCTTTCACTTGGACTCCAACCATTGCTCAAGTTTTTCAAACCTTGAAGATGTTCATGTGCACCACTCCAGTCCTGGGCTTTCTTGATTTCACAAAGACCTTTGTGTTGGAATGTGATGCCTCAAGGAAAGGAAATGGTGTTGTCCTTATGCAAGAGGGTCGACCTTTGGCCTTTACTAGCAAGCAACTATCTGAAAGAAATCTGGGCAAATCCATCTATGAAAAGGAAATGTTGGCTATTCTGCATGTCATTGATATGTGGTGCCCTTATCTATTGGGGCAACGTTTCCAAATTAAAATAGACCATCAAAGCCTCGAGTATTTTTTGGAACAATGCATTTCCTCCCCGGAGCAACAAAAATGGGTGACTAAGCTCTTTGGATATGATTATAAGATCATTTACAAGAAAGGCAAAGACAATGTGGTTGCGGATGCCCTTTCCCGAAAATATGAGGATGAAGAATCCCTTTTTTCTCTTTCCTTCATTGTACCATATTGACTCTAAGCCGTTCACCAAGAATGGCTACAAGATTCCAAAAGTTCACATCTGATCCAACAACTGCAATCCAATGCTCCAGCTTCCCCAGGGTACTCTTGGCTCCATGATGAGCTTCGATACAAAGACCATTTGTATTTAAGTAAACAATCAAAGCTTAAATCCACGGTACTTTCTGAGCTTCATGCTACACCCACAGTGGGGGACTCTGGGTTCACCAAAACCTATGATAGGGTTAAACGTTATTTTTTCTGGGATGGTATGAAACAGGACATTCGTAATTTTGTAGCTGAATGTGATGTGTGTCAATGCAACAAGGGAGAAACAGTCAAATCTCCAGGCACACTACAACCGCTTCCGATCCCACCTGCTATTTGGAAGGACATCTCTATGGATTTTATTATTGGCTTACCCAAATCGGGAAATAAATTAGTCATCATGGTGGTTGTTGAACACCTTTCCAATCATGCTCATTTCTGCGCTCTTCAACACCCATTTAGAGCATCCACGGTGGCTCAAATTTTCATGGATCAGGTCTTCAAACTTCATAGCATGCCACACTCTATTGTTTCTGATCGTGACCCAACTTTCACAAGCAATTTTTGACAAGAACTGTTCAAGCTACAAGGCACCCAATTGCATCTCAGCACAACTTATCATCCCCAGACTGATGGTCAAATAAAAGTTGTCAACAAGTGTTTGGAAACATATTTGAGGTGTTTTGCCTCGAAAAAGTAAAATCAATGGGCTCAATGGTTACCCCTCGCTGAATAGTGGTACAACACTTCATACCATACAACTACACAGATTACTCCTTTTGAAGCGGTATATGGACATAAGCCACATATCTGGTGCCTCGAAGGTACAGGCGGTTGACCAAACACTTATAGTTCGAGAGGCCATTCTCCGCACCCTCAAAGAGAATTTGGTCATGGCACAAAATCGCATGAAGCAACAAGCAGATCAAGGTCGCTCTGAACGTCAATTTACAAAAGGGGATCATGTGTTTCTTCGATTGCAACCTTACAAGCAAACTTCCCTCAAGGTTGAGCATTGTCAGAAGCTAATGCCCAAATTTTATGGTCCCTATACTGTTCTCAAGTGTGTGGGTCAAGTAGCCTATCAGTTAGCTTTGCCCAGTCATTCGAAGCTACATCCTGTTTTTCATGTTTCATGCTTAAAGAAGGTGATCGGAGCTAAGTGCCAAATTCAAACCAACCTTCCCGAGTTGGCTGAAGAAGGATCCATTTGGCTATAGCCACAAGCAGTTTTGGACCAGCGTGAGCGTCGCCTGCGTCAGAGAACCATCAAGAAAGTGCTAGTCCAGTGGAAAGATACAACTCCAACAGATGTCACTTGGGAACCAACTACCATTCTGCAACAATTTTCACATCTCGAGCCTTGAGGACATGGTTGTTTTTAAGGGGGCGGACATAGCGATTCTCCATGTGAAGAAATCATGACATGTAATGTGAAAAGGAAAATCATTAAATGAAGAAAAAAAAAATGTCATGGTCGCCCGCTAGAAAATAAATATCAAGATTGTGAAATAACGTGGTGTTCGTCCACAAGAAAGTTGATGGTCTTCCACTATCAAAAAATGCGATGAATTCGCAGAATTTCTTGAAAAAACTTCGGCGTGGCTATCAATTATTTTGTACAACTTCATCAAAGAAAAAAAGAAATGTGAGTGACGGTTGGTGGTCCTCCACTACTAGAAAAAGAAAAAAGAAATATGACGATTGTGAAATATATTCTTACCAAGGAAAAGAAATATCATCGAGTTTCTTGTGATTCTTAAAATGTCATATCATTATGATTGCCAGAGCATTATGTCATATCTATTCTCTTAGAGGAATGCGTGTCTACCTGGAAACCAACTTACCGTAAAAACGCGTTCGAGAGAGACAGACAGAAAGGAGCCGGTACAATCTTATTTTATCATAAATTAACGTGACAATGGAAAAGATGGAAGTCACTGGGCAAAACAATTTGCAGGTGAAATTTGGTTTCACTTATATTTGGCGACCTCTCCGGAATCTGGTAAGCTTGCAGTAAAAAAGCGTTCGACGGAGACAGAGAAAGGACGCGAAATTCCCTCTGTGAAAGACAAGATGCACACCGTCTGAGAGCTTTCCGTTCTGCTGTGCATGCAATCAAATCACAAGATGCTTTGGGGTCTACGTAAAAGGCCAGCATCGTAGAAATATTGTTGCGTACAATGATATCGTGGAAATATTGTTGCAGACAATGCTTGCTTTTAGGTGAGTTTCAAGTAACAACATTATTGAATTTTTTGTCATTTAGTGGAATGGTTGGAATTACATGTTTTGAAAATTAAAGTGTAGAATGAAGTGGTTGTGTTTATGAATTTATTTATAATGTTATAATTTGTGAAATTGGAAAATTTTAGTTCTGGAATTGACAAAAAACATTGTTTTTCAAGAGTGGTGAGAGACACATATTTTTTACTACTGGAGTTAAGTTAAAGCTTAGTTAAGAGAAGAAAAGCTATTTCATAAGGATTCATGATTCATGCAAAATGATTAGGGGAACAATGGTGGCCTTAATTAGAGGAGTTCAGATTAGAACCCTATATTGAATATCGTGGAATTGACACTAAAAACATTGCTTTTCAAGAGTGGTGAGAGACACATATGCCTTACTAAGTCTAGCTAAAGCTTAGTCCAGAGAAGAGAAGCCATTTCATAAGGATTCATGCAAAATGGTAAGGGGAGCAATGGCCTTAATTAGAGAAGTTCACATCAGAGGAGTTTCCCCTAGGATCTTTGATGACATCGGAAGACTTGAGAACAAGTCCTTCGATGAACATTAGAGGACTTTCCACTAAGCTCTTCGATGTTCATTGAAGAACTTGTTCACAAGTCCTTTGACCTCAACCACTTCACCAACCACACATTTAATGCAAGAATTATTTTGAGTCGATATAAATGACTACCAAGTGATTTCCATTATCTTGTCGAAGGAGACGAGCTGAAGAGAGTTCCATAGAGCACACCAAGTCATTCTTGTTCGGACCCACAACTAGTCATCACCCTCCACGTGGTGCCAAGTTGCCAGGTAAGTGAATATTTGCATTTTTATTTTGCTAGGGTTAGGGTTAGGGTTTATTCTTCATTTTTCTCTTTGTGATTTTCTTCTCCATGTCGTCTCTTAACTAGCATCTGACATTTTCCTTAGTATCCTTCACGATTATGATCGTGTTTTCACCTAGGATTAAGGTGATTACCTTACATTGTCTTTCTGAATCTTGCGGATGCCTCTTGGTAGGATCTCCATCAGAATCTCGATCCCGGATTCATGCCCCAACACAATAATGCTAAGAAAAATATGCACCCTTGCCCTATGAACCCATTAGGGTTCTTTCCATCGGGAGTATTGTATCTAACTCCTCCAACCTCATTGGTGAAGTTCTTACTAACTCCAATGTGATCGGGGGATTTGCAGACGACTTCTTCAAATTGTTCAGTCACTCAAAACCTTCAGCAGTAACTCTTCTAATCATATTGGAGGAGTTCTTGTTAACTTCTCCGATATAATCGAAGGGTTTACAATTAACTTCACCGATCTATTTAAGGTTTTGGGAGCTCAAAAACAAACTCTTCTGATGGATTATCAGAACAATTGGAACTAACTCCTCTGATGCACATCAGAGGAGTTGTTCTTAACCTCTCTGATCATAACCTTTTTCAAACAATTTCCCACATGCATCAGAACACTTAGTATGAACTCCGTCGATTTGCATCGAAGGAGTTAATCTTTGTACCTCCGATTTTTCCTTTCTAAACTCAACTTCACCCTTTCCTCCCCAAGTTTTTACTAAATTGCTAAAGCATGCCTACCATCATCCTGACATCCTCAGAGGACGATTCTCTGTCTCATAATAGTCTCAATAATTCCTCTGTTATTTCAAATCCTTTAGTTGCATTGAATTGTATGTTATATACTAATATGCGCCCTAAACTTATCTTTCTTGGCAGATTCAAATATGTCACATCGAAATAAAATGGTAGGCAAAGCATCCGGAGCCGAAGCATCTGGTAATACCCAACAAGAAGAAGGCGAGTTGGAGATTATTGGAGCCACATATGATGATACAATAGGGATTTTGGAGAAAGACAGAGAAACATTGAAATGGGGAGAAATCTATCACATGTTCAAGAAATCTAATTTCTCCGTCGAAGTTGAAGACTCGGATGAGATTCAAGTTTTCAAGAATATCAAGAAATCATGGAACCTTAGAGTAACAACACACCCAACTATATTCCCTTGCGCATATGCCATCTTTTGGATTCTGAAGAACACTGACATAAGCAATACATATGTTTGCAACATAAGAAAGGAACCCGTAGCTTCTTTTAGACCAGAGTATTTGGCCAAATGCTATCATATTGAAGAAGGAGGCAAAAGATTGGATGGTAAACTCCTCAA
>SNQJ01S0128658.1:8935-26093 GCA_010110895.2 Picea sitchensis | reverse complement strand
ATAATAAGCCTCTTCGAGGGGGAAACCTCCTTTTACCCCACTTAAATGTTCAAGTACAAAATGATTCAAAATGAAAATGTCTCCTTGGTATATATAGGAGACTAGGAGGTATAATTACAAATAATGGCCTAAAGACGACATAAATAAAATAACATTACTAATATAATATGCCCCAATTAAGGGGCAATGATCCAATATTAGGGCTTAACATATGTTTTGCTTCCCATATATTTTCACAAATGAACAAGTGTTTCTCTGGGTCTTTTGTTGCTTCTCCTTGAAGTTCTGGTAACCTGATGGTGGGATCATGTCCTGCCATTCTAAATGTCAAACTACTACCTTCGTGTGGTGTAGATACTTGACTAGTGTTTCTTGAACTGGCTCCTCCAATTGTTGTTCCTTGTGTAGATGTACTTCTTGATGTCTGACTTCTTCTGAAATTTGGTTGTCTAAACGATGGTGTTCTCTTTGGTGTATTGGTCGCACATGGGTTTATGGGTTCCACACTGACATTAATATGGATAGGATTGCTACCTTCTCTTCCCATTCTTGGTCCTCTCATCTTCCTCTCATATGTTGCACACAAAATTTCCTCAATCCGCTCCACAGCCCAGAGATCCTCTACCTCTTCCTCGTCACTTGCCAAGCCTTCCCTTGTGGCTACAACTCTCTTATTGGTATTCATATTGTATTGGTAGGGTTCTCCAATACATGTATTTTTAGTTGTCACCATGATCTTCTTGATCTGGTCATCATCCATCATGATTGGGTCCAAGGGTTCCTCCTTCTTCCCCTTATCCTTTCCTCCTTCCATTTCTTTGGCACGCCCTCCTAAAAAAGGGCATCCCTACGTGTACGTGGGATGTCCAAGGACAACCCACGTATGCCCGTGGGCAGAAAAAAATATGTCTGCATGCATACGGGATTGTGTCCACGACATCCCGCTTACACCCTCAATAACATAGAAAAATAAAAATGCAAGAGATAACTCTCCCCTTGAACTTGTCATGTAACATGATGTATGTCCACTGGAGAGAGATGGAGCATGATGATATTTATATCTTGATATATGGAAATTCTATCGGTGTCCATTCATGAGGGAACAACCCAAGTTGTTGAATGCCTTGGTGGATTATTGGCACCCTGACGCTAAGGCATTTATTCTTGAGGGGAAATCATTGACTCCAATGACTGATGACATATAATTTATGACTGGCCTCTCAAGGAGAGGGGAACCATTCAACTTGTGTTCATTTCCCCCTGGGACCTAGAACATCGTCGAGCTGATCAGAATGCATTGCGAGGCTGACACTGAGAAAGTAGGTTCTCAGGTGCTAATCCACAAGATTACCAACCTATCACTGAAGGTGATAGTTTTTCTTATTGGGAGGATAACTCGATCCATAACCTTACCTCAGGCCTCCTGGGTGCACATGTATTATGCGATGCAGTTCCTAAATGCACGATTATTCGACTGGAGCACGACCATGCTTGACTGCATGAAGAGATAGCTCACCGAGTGTCGAGGGCAGAGTAACAAAAAATTCAGGTTTGGTACTATTTTATGATCATTCTTCTTTGAGAGGGTACCCAACCTTAGTCCACAAGAGACGGTGCATGGGAATGTGGCCTCCTTCCCAGCAGTGAGTAGATTGACAGTGTTGCTACCGCGACAGGGGGAAGGAAGGAACATAGAGGCCTTCGACGATAAATTTTTTGACTGGTGGGCACGACAGATTCCAGTGATAGAGGACTACCCCTATGTTGGAATCAAATTTTCCAGGGATTCATACATGCCTGTACCTCCTGGGGAAGAGTAAAGAGAGATAGGTATGTTTGTTTTTAAATTTATTTAATTTTTTGTTTATTTTTAATATATATCATTTTTTATGCAAATCATAGTATCTAACAACTATATATATGTTATGTACAGATGTGGGACTAGTGCATCCAACGGACTTCTCGAGGACGAGGCGATTCCCTCGACCAGAGGCAGTACCAATATCAACCACTGGACCAGTAGAAGCAACAACAGGGGGACCTCTAGTCGAAGAGGCTGAGAGAGATTTGAGACGGGTGGAGTGGAACCTCACTGTGCTCACTCGTGCAGTTCCCATGGCCTTGATCGAGGATCTCCCGCCATTGATGAAACCTCACATAGTTGGGGTGCCACGGACCTGGGTCCAACTCTTCCGGCATTTGGTGAACATCATTGTTCACTATGGCAGCACCAACAGGCCTCGTGCTTAGCTAGGATGGACCACTTATGTGTCAAGGAAATGGTTTTGTATATTTTTGAGGGAATAAGCCCCGTGATGTATACTGGATATGTATTTTTGAGGTGTTCACACCCACCTATGTACTTTGAGACTTTTGATATATATATACACATCTTTTATGTCTTATGGATCATATTTTTACATGTGTATGTGTGTGCTTCTTTTTATGTGTGTGCAATATGCCAATCTAATACTTGATTATCTAGAGTATCTGTCATTTAATTTAATATCCTAGGAACATGGATATACGTAATGTAATCAAAGCATCATTCTAAGAGACATACCCTAAGGAATCGTCGGTGCAGAGTAGGATCATAAACATGGTAAACCCAATTTAACTGGGACATGACCAACTGAGCATCTAAGTAGACCCAGAGGTGAGAGATACCATGCGACAAAGTGTCACGAAGAAACTCTATCATTGTGTTATATTCGGTGACATTTTTTGTGTCGTCACCCAAACAGATACCTCCAGAAGATAGCAACTAGCCTTGAGGCATGAAAATCACTGAAGCTGCGGAAGAAATCCTCTGAGTGTGTCGGCTAGCACCATCCGCGAACCCAATGAATACCTCTGATTCACTTGACATCTGCCACAGCGAAAAAGATGACATAAATAACGACACACCGATAAAACAAAAAGACAAAAACTAACTGTATAAGAACTATTCATATGTACAAGAAGTCACCCAAGGCGACCAACCTACGAGTAATACTTCTTGAGGTAGAGCCCAATTCTAGGCTCTGCCAAATAATTTCCCTCAAAGTCAACCAGATGATAAACACCCTTATTTAAGACCTCCTTCACTATGAAAGGTCTGAACCACATGGGTTTGAACTTGCTTGCTCCCAGGGGATCCTTATCTTGGTCATAGACTAGGACAAGGTCACTTTTGGAGAAAATCTGAGGGTGAACGAACTGATCATATTGACAATTGACTCATTGCTTGTGAGCCTCGTTAGACAAGGTTGCATCATGATGTTTCTCATCGAGCTGCTCGAGATATAATAAGTGTTCCTCAACCGATGAAGTGTCTGCTAATAACTCTACTGCCAAATTTAGAGATGGGATCTGGCACTCTATAGGAAAGACTGCTTCCAGCCTGTAAACAAGTTGAAAAGGTGAGAAACTAGTGGCAGTATTTACAGATGTTCAGTAGGCCCACAATGTCAAGTATAACATCAAATGCCAATCTGATGTGGCAGAATTGATCGTTCACTGCAGAATAGTCTTGAGGGACTTATTCACAGCTTCCACCTGACCATTCGTTTGTGGGTAGTAGGGTGATGAATGATCTTTCCTCAACCCAATATTTTATGTTAACTCGGACGTCATTTTTTTATGAAAGTGACTACCATGGTCAGTGACAATCTCCTTCAGGATGTCGAACCTTGCTACTATTTGGTTAAAAATAAAGAGAGATGTTGTTTCGCCATCATTGTTAAATGTTGGCATAGCCTCAACCCACTTTGTGAAGTAGTCTACTGCTACGATGATATAACAATGCCCCCTGGCTGAAGAAGGGTGGAATGTAGTATAATCAATCCCCCACCGGGTGAAGGGCCCAACAACAATGATGGGAAACATGGGAGCATGATGTGCCCTCATCTTCCGAGAGAAGATCTGACATGGGTGGCACTTCTTAACCAACTTAACACAATCCTTGATTAACGTAGGCCAAAAGTAACTGACTCGTAGAATATTTTGTGTTGTTGCCAACTCAGACAAATGACCACCACATGTTCCAGTTTGTCATTCATTAAGAACAATTTCCACTTCTTCATGAATGAGGCACCGACGAAGTATGCAGTCTAAACCTTGACGATATAGAGTGTCATCGAGAATGAGATAGTTTTGTGCCTGATGGCGTATACATCGACGCTCATCGTGAGAAGCAGAGGCAAGTCACTTCAAATTCTGGAGATAGACTAGTATATCTCCATACCAGGGGTCCGAAGATGAAATCAGAACAATATCTCCTTTAATTGGTGATTCTTGGGGTGTAACATCACCTGATTCGACCGGAAGTTCCGAGATAAGTTCCACAAAGACCACTGACTTTTTGGATTTCGTGGAAACAAAATCCAAGTCAAATTCCTGGAGGATAACAATCCATCTGCTGATATGTCCGCCAATTACATGTCATGTAAACACATATTGGAATGGATTCACAATGACAATGATGGTGGTCTTGTGAGGTTGTATATAATGACGGAACCGTTGGACAACATGCACTTCTTCCAACGCAAGCTTCTCAACATGGGAATAGTTGAGTTCTGGTCCAACCAGGCCTCGGCTCAGGTGATAAATCACATGCTCTTTGAGAAGGTCATCCTCTTGAACCAAGACCATACCGATGGTCGACTCTGCAGCGGCCAAGTACAATAATAAATCTTTATTAGAATTGGGAGGTTGGAGCAGAGGGGCATAAGTGAGGGCATGTTTCAGCACTTTGAAAGAGCGTTGAGCAGCTTCATCCCAATAGAAAGGGACTCCATTTTTTAGTAAATGCATGAACCCTTTAGTGATCTTGGCATAGTTTGTGATAAAATGCCGAAGAAAGTTCGTTTTCCCCTATAATATATGAAGCTGAGGGACTGTGCACGGGGGAGGTAACTGAACTATCGCCTCAACCTTAAGAGGATCGACCATGATCCCTATTGTCGAAACTATGAAACCTAAAAGATGACGTGACATGACGAAAAAACTGCATTTGTTGGGATTCAAACGAATCATATAGTAGAGACATAGCTCAAATATTAGTTGGAGGTGTGTGGGATGATCATCTCTCTTACGAGATCGTGATGTTAAATCATCGAGATAATCCTTGACTATATGTTTGATATCGTGGAAAGAAAAAGACATGGCCCACCAAAAAGTGGCTCCATCATTATTCAGGACAAAAGGCATCTTACGATAAGAAAATGTGCCCCACAGACAAATAAAAGTTGTTTTATACTGGTCCTTAGGTTTGATATGAATCTAGTTATATCCCGAGAAACCATCCATGAATGAAAAGACCTCACAGCCTGCGCATTCATCGACAATTTGATCAATTAATGGAGTGGGGAAATTATCCTTTGGACAGGCCTTGTTCAAGTCACAGAAGTATATGCACACTCGAATCGTAGCCTATTTTTTTTTAACCAGAACGGGATTTGACACCCATTTTGTCAATTGTATGGGGTAGATGAAACCAACTTGAAGAAGTTTCTCCACTTCAACCTTAATAGTTTCTTCTTTCCAAGGATTCACCGGATGAAGCTTATGTCGGATCATCTTGGCATCAGGATAAGTCGTTATCTCATGTTCGATGATTCATGTATCAATGCCTGGCATTTCCTCGTAATACCAAGAAAACACGTCGCAGAATTCCTTAAACAAATCTGTATAGATTTGAATCTCTTCGGGGAAGAAATCCTCTCCGATGAAGACATTATCCATGACACCAGGGGTTATGTAGATGTCAATAGGTATCATTTCAACAACAGTTTCCATATTACCCTCGGCATAAACTGTGTGCGTAGCCAGAGGATTAATAGGGCAAGACCTATCTCCAGTCATAGTCAACATGAATTCACCTACCTCTATTCTTCTTAACTCCGGGAGAAAATAAGATMTGTGATGGAGATCATCCCAGGGTCTGTCCAGAATGGTCAATGCCTCTATAATCRCCTCATCAGAGGGAAACAACAAGTGTAAAGATTCTATAGTGGTGAGGGAACCTTGATCCCAGATAGGCTCGAGAACTAGATATAACTCTTGTGCGGGAGTTGGATCGGGGTCAGTGAAAGCTTGTTGGACAATAGAGTATGTAATTTCTATCGTGGACAAGGGCATGGCCATGCCAAAATTCCCTGTCCCTTCCATCATGGTTGATGGGGAATGAAGAGTCCACGGATCATTAAATTAAGTCATACAGAATGACGACACTTGAATAATATCATCCCTAGGCTGGTCAGGGACAACCGATATGAGATTGACATCGCCAAAAGGAGGCGGGTAATCGAAGGTACCCATCAAAGGTGCGCACAAACCAACCCCTATGTTGATGATGTCAGGATGAGGGTTATCAATCATCAGGACCATGGATGTCCCCGATGAAGGCTTAGGATGGGAGAAGGACAACTGATCAATGGATACAATCTGACCCTCGTGTGGAAACAACAAGACCTAGAAAACTGTGGAAACCACTACATGTATAGCATAGGTCCAAATCCTTCCTAATAGAAGGTTGTAGTCGAGAAGCGCATCGACCACTTCAACTTCAATGCACATGGTCTTCCGTCCTAACTGCATAGGGAAAGAAGGGATGATACCATGTAGTCTGAAAGAGCGTTCATCAAAAGCAGTAAGAAGATTAGGTGATGGAGACAAAACGGGTTGGACAATGGCCTTCCAACACGCCAACAACATCACACATGTTGAGGTGCCCTCATCAACCACCATGCTGAAAATATTTCGGGTAAAATTTTTCGTGGTGTAAGCCACTACTATCTAAAATGAAACATGGTATGGGAGATGAGGTTTCAAGTTGCTCGTATAAAGCATGATCATTCCCGGATTACAAGTCTCAGCAAATCCTAAGGAATATAACAGAGCCTTTCCCTGTGAAGGGAAACTCTGGAGGACCTACAAAGTGGACATCGCACAAGGGGTTTGTGACAAATCCTCCACCACAGAGTAGTTATGGGCGGCCCTCGCATTTGCATTGTGTGAATATTTATTGAACGCCCCTTTCAGGATGTGTGCCATTGTTTCGCCCATCGTCTTCTCAATCTGGAGAGGAATAGATGGGTTTATAGCTTCTTTACCCTTTTCAGTAGATTTTGGATTTCTGTAGTCGTGTGCCCTAGTTGCTATGAAAGTGTCACCTTTCAACATATAAACATTCGTGGTCGGGGGATTACTAGAAGACGGAGGGGTTCCCTGACTGCCCCCATCCGCACTTGTAGAGGCTTGAGTCAAATTTTCCCCATGAGGAAATGGGTTCATTAACACAGCAGGATGCTACTACGCCAATAAATTTTGGGCATCCGCAAGTCGAGGGCACAGGTGAGTCGGGTGGTATTTCGTGCAAAGTTTACACATATATTTTGACTTTCTTTTCTCTGTGTTTCCCCCACCAAAATTGTTGGTGGTTTTCTTATCCCCCTTACCCTTCTTGTTTCATTTTTTTTTCTTTCCATCAGGATGTTGGTTTCCCTTCGAGTTCGTCGACTACACACTATCTATGTCCGATGTTTGAGTAGGGGGAGCAGTCGAATCAAAGGTGTGGATGACCACTATTTGTTGTATCAACAATCGTTGCAATTGATTTGACAGCTGATCAATGGGATTTTCTTGTGTTGAACCAACTATACCATCGACATGTGGTTCATAATTGTGTCTGGCCTTTTCAAGGATGCATCGTGGTACATCTGGTAAAACCTCATAGAGTAAACCATACTGAGAGTATATCAGTTCAAGTTGTTTAGCTCTCATTATCACCTCTTCCTCTGAAAACACTTTCAACGTTGCAACGTCCTTATATAACTAAGGTCCCAAATACTTAAGGAACAACTCTAGTAGGAAATCCGGAGGGACCGATACTTTTATCAAACTCTTCCGACGCCGCCATTATCGGATGTTATCCTAGATATGATCAGCCTTTGTTTGCTCAAAGTTGGCCAGCAATTCGATTGTGGCATTGTATCTCACATGTAGTTGGAAATGGTTTAGGAAAACCATTTCCAAATCGCTAAAGTAAGAGTATCTTGAGCGGTTGAGCTCGATGTGCCATTTTGTGGCACTCCCGATAAGAGTGCATTGAAACAAGTGAAAATGTACAAAGTCATCTCACAGCGAGTTCGACGAGCACCATAGGTGAAAAGTGGTCACGTGATCACCTGGATCTTCGTTAGCCTTGCCTTCGAACTTCAAAATGTCCGAGGGAAACTTAGTTGGCATGGGAGGCCAATGTGGATCGTAAAAAATTGGGTCATTTAACAACCTTGACAAGTCTGGAAAATGTAACGTTGTCAGAAATGGTAGTTTGGTCTATTGACTATATACAGGAAGAAAAGATCCTAGATTTTGACTGGCACCAGGCTACCATGAAAAATTGGGTTGCTGACCACGGTTCTGGTAAATACCATGGCCTTGGTGAGAAGATGGATACTGCATTTTTTGGGACATCATCGGTTGATTCCCATAATTGGACATTGAGGGCTGGACATGGATTTCTCCTTGCGTTGTGTTCCAAAGATTCTGGAAAGGTTTGCCCCCTGTCGATCCGACGGACATAGGTACTGAGCCTTGCTTGGGGTTCCATTGACTATGGAAGGGGTTTCCCCTGGTCGACATCCCTAATGAGGGAAATTATCCCTACCACAGATTCCAAAGTCCCTATGCAGATAAGACTCCTATGTTTTCCCCCTACATAGGAATAGTACCATGCACATGATTATGTTTTCCAAAACCAGGGTTTTCCCCGGCCGAGATGAAAACTGATGAGAAATCGTTATTACCAAATGCGCTTAACAAAGAGAATAAAATTGAACCCACCGGTGTGGTGTAGGAATAAGGTCCTAGAATGCCTGTTCCAAATAAGTTGTAGTTCATGTTCGGTCGGGCGGATTACTGGGGAGAAATGTCGAGCGAGGGGGACGAAGGAGGTATATGACCCCCACCATATGGGATAGTTTTATAGGGGGTTGAGGTGCCCCCCTTGTACCCTTGCAAAGGATGTTTTAATCTCCCTACCCCCAGACCCATGGTCTGTAGGGTGGAGTAGGTGAGGATAGAGTTCGTATCAAAGTTGGGCATCCCGTATGAAAACAGAGGGCCCGTCGCACTCTGGATGAACGGAGCAGTGATCATTGCCATAGAAGGAATCAGACCACTACCCGAAGTATAGGCGGTCAAGACCATTGTGGTCCTAACCGACGAAGGTGGGTTAGGAGGCCGAATGCCCCCTGTGGTGGCAGTCATTGAGGGAGTGTGAGGACTCCCAAACTAAGTAGAAGAATTTGATTCTATTGTTGCTTGCAAAACTATCTGGCACTCATGATGCGTTACCCTTGGAGGGACAACTTGTATCAAAAGTGGCTCCCACAAGTCAGTGATGAGAGAGTTAAACACCTTTAGAGCTTCCGCTCCATGGTAAAAAATGGTTGGTTCCTCCGGATTTGAGTGTTCTCCTCTTGGGGATGGCTCGAGAACAGTTTCTTGCAGCCCGGTCTCCTTAAATGACCCTTGCTGGTCAAGTCTTTGTCGTAACAGTGGAGGTGGTGGCTCCAATGTAACTGGCGACAGGCCCTGAAGCCTTCGTGACTGACAAAGCTCTTGATATTCCACTTTGTGAAAATATGAATGACACAGTAATGATTTTACTAACATTGAAAACCAATCACACACTAGAAAAGTTCCTATGAGATAAAGAAAGCAAACCACTATCTAGTTGGAAGAACAGTTACGCCAACCAACAGTAGAACAACTTACCGATGCAAGTGAAACTCAAATACGGAAGCACCCTCTCGGTATAATCTGCAAAGCGTGGCCCAATGTCTACCCTAGGTACCATGGTATACCCCCATATTCACATGTGTAAGTCTCTATAATAAAGGCAACTAGGTTGCTAGCTCGCAAACAGTCACCAGGAGGGTACAATCGACAGTCGGGTGGACCGCAATGAGTAGGGTATCAAGCCCGAAGCCTATCGAGGGTATCGAAATAAAGTTTTCCGAAAGACAATTGAGGACCTCGAATGGATTCGAGATACATGAAGCTCCATAGGAAAATGAAACTGACAGTATCCCGTGACAATTCCTCTATATGTGTTCCCCACTACGCTTGGTCCGAATTTCGAGGGGTTATCTTCGCTACCTTTCTGCACACGACCTTGTGTTTATCCCTTGTGTTAGAGGGGGGTCCCGAATAACTTTCATGTTTATGGGATGTTTTACACTCCCTATCTCTGACTCCAATGTTTGTTTGTAAGCCTTGAAGAGTTTCCTCTCCAACCTAATTCAAGGATCTAGCCTGGACTAGTTGATTGACCCTACAAACATAAAGTCTAGTTGATTTTAAATTAGCGTTAATTTTAAGTGGCTTGTTTTAAGTCAAGGAAACGAAAATGAAACTAGTGGTGTGTTTTGAGAGATGAAGAAGGAGAAATAAATGAAACTGAAAGAAAAAGTACTTCTATTTGACAAACAAATATTTGCAACTAACTCTTTAACCAACTTTTCATAACTACTTTTTCTAAGATATTTTAAAAGAAATTTCGCTCGACTACGAGCTACTTAATGTTCTAAGAAATCAGTAAAGAACTTAAGAAAATAACTCTTTTTCCTAACCAACAAAATAATCAACCCAACTAATTAACCAAACTAATAAATGGGATATTTTTTTTTGAAATTCTTCAAACAAGAAAACTCGAAATAAATCTTGCTTCTTTTCTTTAAAGCAAGCGAAAGGGAAAATGTAAAAAACAAGACAAGACCGAAACTGACCTTTGGTCCACTACGGATCGTAGGGAGTCACTGAAGACACCAAACAGGTTGATCAAAGACTCACAGACTCGTCTAAAACCCTTTCAAAGAAAACACAAGAAATCTTTAAAAAGATATGCAAACTGACATCAAACCCAAGCTACGATTGTAACAACAGACACACTATACTTAATCAAGAAACCCTAAGAAGTATGACTTCAATCAGGGAAGAGGTTGACTGCCTCTTCTTAAAGGAAATTTTTATTGGCACTTAAGTAGCCGACATATGTACACGAGATTCCTATAGAGCAGGGCATGTATGTACGCGTGCAGACCCACAACAAGTCGTGTACACCTTTGTAAATTCTCAAAAAAAGAAAACAAATAGGCAGATTGACAAGGCAAGGAGAACTAGTATGGCACAAATAGGCGACCAAAATATCTTAAAGACTCAACAAACTTACAAAAACTCAAAAGGTAATAAAACCAATCAAACACCCAAAAAATCCCCTAAAATCCTAGAGGCTTCCCCAGTATGGTCGCCATTTCTGCTAGTAGGGAAAACCCCCCTATGGACTACACTAAGGTTCAAACTGTAGGTATATCTAACCGTCTAAAAGTCTCCTACTTTTCTAACCACCTAGAACATACCCCAGACTTATGCATGAAAGACAAAGTGAGAAATATGAGGTAACTGTACCTTTTACTCTGCGTCCGGTGTTGATCCTCTCGTGCTTGATATCTTCGCTGACTACAAGCCTCCTCCCAAGGCTGACCTAAATTCAAAAATAGATAAAAAGGAAACTAAAAACATGCATCTCATATATAAATCATGGGTTAGATGTTATAATAAAGAATAAATCAAATACAAACATTTGACACATCATATTTCAGAACAGGAAAAGTATTTATTTTATTGATATCACAATGTTTACTTACAACAAGGTCGATAACTGCTCCACGAACCTGGTCTGGGATCTTCTTCACCAAGATCCAACTATGCCTCCACGTATCTTTCTCCTCTCAACCTCTCTCTAGGGAAATGGAATAGGCTTATGATGGAGGAAAAAGGGAAAAATGGGAAATTCTGAGGTAAATCTCACAAGGTGGCTGCAATTTCTTAGGGCAAGGAGGGGATGTGAAATGGGCATAGTTTCACTGTTATTATTCTTGGCTTTGGAATGAGAACCCAACACCTCCTTTTATATGAAAAAATGATGTTTATTCAGTTGGGTGATGGGATATAGGCAGTGGATCAGTTGGGAAACTACCCAATAGCCTGTAATCTCAACGAATTCCTTGCAACTTTTTAATTTTTTCAACTTTTGCAAGTATACACGAGTTGTAGTGATGCAACTAGCGTATGTACGCAGGATGAAGTGGTGTAGTAGGCATACATATGCAGGCAGTAATGGTGCAGGGCATGTACATCTTCAAAAATAGTTTTTTTAAGAAGAGAAACTCAGTGATGGGTTGGAAAAAATGGCAAGTAAGAGGGCATGTTGCCATGTATGCATGTGTAGAGAAATTTAGGGTTATAATACTTTGACATCAATGAAAACACAATACAAAAATATCCCCCTTTGGAATTGATGGCAACACCAACATTGATGTCAACACCAATCATTGATGGAAATAATTGGACATGGCAATTCTCCTTATCAATATCCATCTATCCACATCAATGTGGATATCTCTGCCCCTTTGACATCAATGGAAAATGGTGTTTTTCTCCTTGGGGATTCTCCCCTTGTTTGAACTCCCCTTGGGGTTACTCCCCCTTGTTTGGATGCATTGGGGATTCTCCCCATGTCTGTTTCTACATCATCTGAACAATCTATCCCCCTTTGGACAAGGGATATCACTTTCATGCAATGTTGATGGAATGTCTACCAATCATACTCTCCTCCTGGAATCATGTTGATGAAACCAATCATGGGAAGAATAATAACTCCCCATGTGGGTATTTCTCCCCCTATCTTCCCTGCAAGATGAAAAATATTCTACCACTACAATCTGCTTCTACTGCAAACGCTACTACTCAACCAGAACATAGATCGACTGCTCAAGAATGATATGATCTTCCTATAATGATCCTTGGACCTGTCCATGCATGAAATGCATTCCATACCATACATCATGAAGAAAAATATATGTCAACAATGAATAGAGAATCGTGAACAAAACATCAACCATGTACATCTTATGCCATACTGTGTGCCAACCATGCACAATACCCATGTACATCAACCATGTACATCAATACCATACAATATACCATATGATATCATCAATGGAGTGTATCAACCATATTCCAAGAAAATGTGCCAATTGTGTACCAACCATATGACTCAAAAAAATGTCATATCACTCATGATATGCCTCTACGATGAACAAGTACCACAACCATGTATCTCAACCATCAATATATCAACCAAGCATCTCAATTATATCATCCCATGATTAAATCCTAGTTTAACCCACGTTCGTTCTTTTAGGGCTAACCCACTTCTAACCATTTGTCCACTTAACTTAACCACTTTTTCCACTTAACTTAACCACTTTATCCACAAATAGTAAACTCTCCACTTCTAGTTGTAACTAATTTATTTTTAATTGTTTTCTTGTTGCAACCACTTAACCCATGACTAACCACTTTGACTAGTCAACTTATTCTAGGAGATTCTAGAATAATTTGACTTCTTTGACCTTCTAAGGGCTTCTATATAACTCATGAGGGTTCTCCAACTTCACATGGCCATAACTCTCTAACCGTTAGGATTTATTTGACGTTCCACATATCACCGAAAATGGCATGACATATACTATCCATCTGGAATTGTTTCTCCTACAAATTCACTTATCTTCATTACATTATTCCTCAATCAAACTTGGGTTCCCTAAACACACTGCTGGGATACTCAACCACCTAACCATTTGGACTTCACAAAGTATCTTCCCATGAGGGATTTCAGCATAAGGTGACCACTTTGAGAACTTCATCCAAGAGCGTCTTCCTGTGAGGGATTTCACCATAAGGGGACCACTTTGGATTTTATCCATTTAGTTCTTCCTACCAACCATGACATGCCATCGATGATACAACTCCCTTTAATATCAACACATCATTATGACACCACTTGACATCAATCCTTTGACATAAATTACATCAATGATACAAATCACATTACTATGACAAGACATCAACCCTTTGACATCAATGACAACACAATACAACAGTTTCCTCCATCATCGACATGAAACTAACACATGAAAGTGATGTAAGATGATAGATCAAATGGGTTATATGGATTGACACGAGGATGAAAGCCAGTAATACTAGAGAGTGGTTGGTTTGAAGTGAAACTTCCCTTGAACATTGTGAGGCGCGATAAATGACTTGGAAACATTGACTCGATTGAGAGATAGACCAAAACATAGTGCAAAAATCATTGGGGCACTCTTCGAGTGAGCTAAAGGAGTATGAAGACTCATAGGATTGGTATGACTCAGAGACAATATTATTACCCAATTGTAAGATGAGACACAAACATGTGCATGTTCAAGGGAGACACCAAACATCTGTCATAATGCTTTTCAAAACTTGACCCACTTCCTTCAATTCCCCCCCCCCCACCATGATTGGCGAGTACCTCTTTGTTTTTTAACAATATTTAGGAGGATAACAAATGCTCAGTATATCTCATCTTCGATGAGTCTCTCATCACATGTTTAATGAACCTGAAGAAGTAGGGGTTCGATCCCATATATCCCATATGGGTCCTTCAATGTATGATTTTATGAGCCCAAAGACGGTAACCTCAACGGTCTTTTCACATTTAGAGAGTTTGAAAAGATCTTAAAGATGACTCCAAGGGTATTCTTTTTCATAAATTAGTCACCCGAGCCCGAAAAATTATAAAACAATACAAGGGAGAACTCTTCTAGCCAAGGTTGACTAGAGTATTCTTTTTTTGTAATTAGTCCATTCAGTCCAAAAAATGGTTAAACTTACACCGAATAGACACCCTTTCAAATCCTTTTAATGAGTGTGAATGGAAACAAGCTCATTAGAAAATATTTTCATGTTTAGGGAGTCTCAAAAGAGCTTAAAGGAGACTCCAAAGAGTTCCTTTTTCATATAGTTTTTACGAGCCCAAAAAAGTGATGAAAATATGCTCGGTTGTACTCCAAAGAGTTCCTTTTTTATATAGTTTTTATGACATCGAAAAGTGATAAAAATATGCTCGGTTGTCTGCTTCATTTTTTAACGAGCTTGACACAGAAAGTGAATTGTTCTTGGGGTCAGTTTCACTTTTACATGAGCTTGAAATAGAGATTAAAATTGTTCTCGGGGTCAATTTCATTTTTACACGAGCTTGAAACAAACAATAAAATTTTGGTCGTGGTCGGTTTCATTTTTACACGAGCTTGAAACATAGAATAAAACTATTCTCGGGTGATACCTATTAGCAGGTTTCTTCCCAAAAAGATGTCCAGAGGTTGTTACTTTCCCCCCAACATGATTGGAAGAAGTTATCAGCTTAACTCCAACATGATTTCTAGAGGCTGGAGACATGCCCCCCAAGCTTCATTTCATCCACATACTCTTCTTCTACACCCGAAATGACTCCTGGCTACTAATAGGAATAGGTTCATCAGAGAGGGAGTAAGAAAGAGGATCAGCTAACACATTTGGATGAAATGAAGGCTTAGGTACGATATCTAGTGGAAGACTCGATTTAATTTGATGGGGGTATGTTTCATTCTTTAACGCGTTTGACATAGGAAAAGAATTATGCTCGTAGTTATCTATTTCATTTTTTAAGGAGCTTGACATAGGAAAATAACTATGTTAATAATACTTTGTTTTATTTTTTAATGATCTTGACACAGAAACATGAACTTTACTTGAAACCCTTGATCATGGATTCCAAGAGGTCTTCATCAGATGAAAGAACAACACTCTAGAAGGAATACATGTCAAGGGACTCAGTAGGGGTAATGAGGGGAAGATCATGCTCCAAATACCCTATTGAGTGGTTCACCATGTCAACTACTAGATATAAGTCCAAAGAAGGAAAGCATTCAGAGAGAGGATCCTTCTTATTCAAAGTTGAACGCATGGGACATGATGCCACATAATTAACATGTGGCAGGTGGGATACCATTTGCATATAAGGAACATTCAGGGGGGTCATATTTTTGGAAGTTAGATCAGGACCAACAAATTAAAGTTGTTCAATGGTCAAAATGTTTCTATTATGAGGGAAATGCATTACTTGAAAGAGTATGGATGCAACATCTTTCATAGCATAAACATAGTCCCACCCATGGATAAAATTAAATTCCAAGGGTCGTGGACTATCATAACATCAATAGATACAATTTTCCCTCCTAAGGTGTTGGGAAGCTAAGAAAGGATCCCTAAAGGTTCACTATATCTTCTATTAAAATCCCATAGATGATGGGTCACCGACATAAGCCGAGGAGAACCCATAGCTTTCCAAACAATTGAGTATACATTGATAACAAACGCACCTTCATCTAAAATAGTTCTATGTACCATGATATTATCGCAAACCTTTACAATAATTTGGAAAGGAAGGCAAGGCTCTGTTTGAATATTACAATAAAAGGAAATGACCTCAGTATTTGGAGGGGGTTCCATTGAAATGGGTGAAATTTCCCCTTGTCTGGAGGAATATGAAGTGACAAGAAATACTTGAGTGGTATCCACTTCACTCTCCAAGGGAAGAGTGGGATCGGTCAAGGATTGCATTGGACCGACCATTTTATTAACTTCACTCTCCAAGGGGGGAGAGGGTTCAATCGAGGATGGAATCGGGTAAAACCAATTCATCAACCAATGGTTGGTTGGGAGAAGGTTTATGGGAAGAAACTCGAGGTTTTTTCTAGGAAATAGAAATATCTTCCAACAATTGTGAAGCTTCATCCATATGAGGGAAAATATAATTTGGGTGCCTTTCTCCACATAACTAGAAAGGAATATTGACTTGACCCTTTTTTCCCCAAACTTGATGATTATTGGTCGATGGGTTGTCAACAACATGACCTGCAATGGCTAATGGAATGGGTTTTTGAGAACCTTAAGACCACACTTCTAAAACCTTTGGAATACCAGGGAAATCCTTAAGAAGGTGGTCACCCTTACAAATATTGTTAGGGAATTTGGGCTTGCAACATGTGTTGGTAGAATTATCAATAACATCAACAATTCTAGCATGATTATCAGTGGTTGGTTGATTCCACCCTTGCTTGTTTTTCTTCTTCTTATTCTTCATTTTATTCTTCTTCTGAGCCTCCTGGTTACTAGCATTAATACTTTCACCACGTGAAGAAGAAGATGTTGATTAAGGTTGGTTGTCATTGATGTCAACCCT